>JASAMX010011531.1:0-65336 GCA_030248175.1 Microlaimidae sp. YZB2_3 | reverse complement strand
ATCTCTACTCAAAGGGCGGTTGGTATATACATGGCTGATCCGTTAGCAAATACCGTATTCTAAAAGACAGCCATAAAAACAATCGCTCAAGGATCGATCTGTATTACAATATTTTTTTCATTATAGTGATTTACTTTTTCTGATTTTATTTTCCTCAACGCGTCGTAAACGTCATATATAAAGCCCGTTTGGTGCGTCAAACGTAAATGTGGTTTGTAAAATTGCAGTGTTTTGAAAATTTGTTTCAAAATTTGGTGCTCGCCGAAACTAAAAGCTGAAGTTTAGAACCCTTTTCACCTGCAATAAGGACACGGTTTTTAATTTGAAATCAAATATAGTTATATTATTTTATACTCGACTCAATTTCGTTGTATTTTCCACTAAAACTTTTGAAATATAGATGTATTATTGTTTGTGTAGTATGTCAAATTTCAAAGCGACTACAATGAAATGTATCAAAACTGAGACGCATTTTTTTGGTGATCAGACAACCGACCATATTTTGTTACGCTCTTTTTATGTTTTTTTTAAATTTCGTTGAATTATCTGATTACCGGACCTTGTAAATTTCTATGAAAAAATAAAGGCTGGTTCATACTCATGAAAAAACGAAAGTCCTTTGGACAAAGTCCAAAGGACAAATACAGCGTAAAAACGTCCTTTGAACTTTGTCCAAAGGACAAAGTCCAAAGGACAAAATCCCCATACTTATGACAAAGTCCAAAGGACAAATACAGAGTAAAAACGTCCTTTGAACTTTGTCCAAAAGACAAAATCCTCATACTTATGACAAAGTCCAAAGGACAAATACAGAGTAAAAACGTCCTTTGAACTTTGTCCAAAGGACAAAGTCCAAAGGAAAAAATCCTCATACTTATGACAAAGTCCAAAGGACAAATACAGAGTAAAAACGTCCTTTGAACTTTGTCCAAAGGACAAAGTCCAAAGGACAAAATCCAAGGGACAACGTGTTCATACTTTTTGTCCTATGGACTTTTCCCTTTGGATTTTGTCCTTTGGACTTTGTCCAAAGGATAAATTCTAAGTAGCATTCATACTTCGTCCAAAGAAAAAAGTCCAAAGGATATTTTGGCTTGTCCAAAGGACGTTTTGGCTTTTATAAAGTTGTCCTTTGGACTTCTTCCAAAGGACGTTTTGTCATAAGTATGAACCAGCCTTAAGAGGACCATTTGTAATTGCACGGTTATGTCATTTTTCACACAAATTGGTGTGAGTTGTTTTTATTTATGAATTTTTACAAAACATAAAAAATTTATTCCTTAAAAATATGCACTTTTGTTCCACAATGAATTATTTGACAAATAATTTTTAGAATAAGGTATTTAATCTTTAATATTAAACCGTTTTTGTTGGGAATTTCACATTGTTATATTGTTAAACAATCGATTCAATATTGTAATTATCGAGATCAACTAGGTTTAATTTAAATTATACGTAGGTCTATAAGTCGTAAAACTTCAGCAAAAAATTAATAAAAAAAATCAAATTTAGCTCAGAAATTTTTTTTTCTTATTTTAAAAAAAAAACTGAAACTCAAATATAAAAATTTTTGTACCAATAAAAAAGCCAATATCCGCCTAACAAATTCATTTTTAAGCAAGTTTTTTAAAGTTAGCTATTCTGTTTTGCAACATAATTTCTAAGCAATTTATTTATTAAGTTATGCAATGTAGGTATTTTTATGTTACATGTACATAAACTTAATTATGATTTATTTCAATTTTATAATGTTATTTAAAATATCCATTTATATTGTCTTTTATTACACACGAATAACATTATTTATGACAAACATAGCAATAAAGATATAATTGTCTTTTGAAATTACAAAATTTTCATACAAAAAAAATAAAAAAATTACCCACTTAAATTGTACATTGTATATAACATAAAATTTGGCAACAAAAAACAATTTTTACTAAAACGGCTTTGTCGGTAAAAACGCCACGAATGGTTGTAAACTAATTTATTTTGACGAAAATTTATTTAAGCAAACTTCGATTTTTTCTAACGATTTCGTCGTACAAACCACCCACGTCAACACCAGAAAAGCGAAGTTTGTGCCATGAAACTGTTAAAGAGACGTAAAAATATTCTTTTTAAATATAAAATTTAATTCTTTTTAAATATAAAATTTAACTTAATTCTTTTTAAATATAAAATACCTCGCAAAAAATAAGGCATTTACCTATATATCAACGTTTATAAAAGATTAAATATTTTAATTTACTCTAAACTCTGAATTAGCCCTTTGGGATTCATTCAGCTGCAAATCCGCAGAAGGTGTTTCGCGCCAGAGTTTCACTGTGTTAAAATCCGCATATGAGCGACCGAAGACGCGAAGTTTAACACAGTAAAACACTGGTGCAAAACAATTTTTGCGGATTTGAAGCGCTTTTTGGACAAAAAAAATCACAAAGAGTTAGACTACGTTTTTAATTTGATGTATAAATTTGCCTTTTTTTCAATAGTTATTAAGATAAAAAAGCAGATGTTAACAACACTTTTAGTACTAAAATTTATCATATTTAACATTTTAAAAGTCAAAAAATAACAGCGAATTTGTTAAAATAGATAATACTTATATACTTGCGCAACATTTTTTTTTCATTTTTAAAATTTTGATTCTAAATCCGCATAAAGTATAAAAAAACCTGCATTGTAAATTTCTTAACCTCTTCTAATCCGAAAATTATTTTAAGCCTTTTTACGTAAAAGGTCACAGTTTTGTGTCATTTCTCCATTACATCAACTGGTTTTTACTTTTTTCATTAAAATCGCTATTTCTTTCAAAAAATAAACGCTTATGTGTAACTATTTGGCCATAAATTTGTTGTATTTTGAATGAGATATCTTAAAATTTTACAACACGCAATAGGTAACTAATTATTTTCCTCTTTCAGACAATAAAATATTCTTTTTAAATATATTAAGCTTTCTTTAAAAGCCAACCAAATTTAAGAGTATGTATGAGTGTATCAACGTCACTACACTATTTCCTTAATATTATTCTACGAATTGCCCTAAATTACAACTTCAAACAATAAAAAATATTCACAAACTATTCGTAATATCCTGAAAATGAACAAAACCCAAAAATTTATTGCTATTCATTTCTCATTATTTTAACCGTAACTTTTTTATGGGTAAAAAATCATTTTGATGCTAATTCCTTATTTCCAAATGATTTTATGTTATAAGCTTTTCACCCGATATGCATTTTGCTAAAAATACATCAGCATAAAAATTCTAAATATTAATCAATTATTAGTCTTTTTTTTCAGCATTTTCTAAAATTTTTAAAATTAACAAGGTTTCGAACGGTATATCCACATGAATGCTAAAACACAAATTCCGCTAAGAACACATATAGTTTGAATCCAAACAACTGAAAAAATTTCGTCAGAAGTATTAAGATAGTCAACTTTGGACAGTTTATTTACAGGACAAGAGCATTTCAAAGAACTTCGATCCACATTCGTCGAACCTTTTTTAGTTTGACACTGACTAGTTGCCCTAAAATAAAAATACTGCTAAATACGGCAAATATTTTCAGTGAATTTAATTAGTACGCTTGAATTTAAAAAGTTATTTGGTTAGTTTGGAAGGAATAAGTAAACTACACTGGAAAATTTAAGAAAATTATTAGTTGTTACGCCATATAAGGTGTCCAAAAAAACTTAATTTAGTAGTTTATAGGACAGAATTGATGAAGGAAAATAACACAGTACCTCAAAAGGAGAACAACGAAATAAAAATTGTAGTTAGTAAACCTTAAATGGATGCTTTAAAATTAAATTAATAGTTAGTACGCCAGATAGAGAAGTTATTTATTAAGTAGTAAAAAGATATTGATAACAAAATTTAAACACATCAGATGAAAAATACTATCGCATGCGAAATTGTATTCAAATATACAACAAAAAACTCCAATGTGTATAATTTAATTTCAGTTCATTTAGAATACGTGTTCAAATGTTTACTTAAATTTACTATAAATTAAAAGTAAATTTTACCGGTAATTTTTGCATTTGCTCGTGCAGCAAGATTTGAATCGAGCGCAACCGAAATTAGCTGAGGTGCTACACTGAGCCGCTATGTCCACGTAAACTCCGTAGCAAAAGCTGAAAAGCTGTAAGGCAATTAAAGCGAACAAAACCCTTTTTCTTAACATGATACATTTGTTTTTCTGCAGCAGCACATTCTTAATGGAAGAAAACCACAGCTACAATATTTATTTTCCATGTTATAATAAGTAGGCTAAAATTAAATTGTGAAAAACACAGTGCTACGTAAATTGCGATTAAAATTAAAAAAAAAACAAAAGTATCATATAATAAATTTACAATTTATAGGCAAATAAAATCTAGCTGACCGCGGCATTTGCAGTATTGAATCGACTATTTAACAACAAAAACATTCAAAATTGTTCACTAAAGCGGATTAATAACAAAGATTAAAAACTGCATTTTAATGATTATTTATCAAATCACTTAATTTTTAACCTAAATGCAAATTTTTTAAGGGCTAAAGTTGGTTAATTTTTGTATATTTTGTGAAAAGGTGGAATTTAAAAAAAATCTGCGTTCTTATTTGTTTTTTTTTAAAGTCATTACCGCACAATTTTAATTGTTTCCTTTATGGCTGCATTCTAATTTTCAGCGTCAGCCAGATATAATTTAACCATAGTAGTCATACGTTTCATTTAAATATTCTGATTATTTATCGTTAATTTAACCATTAACAATCTTGACATATTTGGGAAGCCACAACTTTTTATGTTTATATAATTAGTTAGGGTTTTTGAATAATAATTTTAGTTTTTTACTCGATGTCAAATAATTTAGCACAAATGGTTGTTATTAACTTAATCATGCAGTTATTAAAATGGTTGTGGTTATATGCTATATAAATTTTCTATTGGAAAAGCTAATGGTAACTAAGCTTATATGGCAACAGAGAACTTCTGACAACCCAATGATGAGCGGATTTAATAAAGTTTTGCATAACAAAATAAATTTTCGCACAACTTTGATTAATACAAACAACAATATATTTGAATTTCGTTATTTTGTCTTACTTTAATTTTGTTGAATTTTAAAGGTGCTGTCTTTTAATAATTGTTTTTTTTTAACTTCAACTTTAAACCAATGTAAAAGAATTTTAAAATAATTTTCGTGTTCTTAGTTTTTCAAAAGTATCGTTATTTTTCTTTTCATGTGATAAAAACTTGTTGAGCTATAGCAAAAATCGTCAAAAAGCTTATTTCATACCCATTTTTAACACTTCAGATATTTTCTTTATTGAAAAAATTACACGAAATTAAAAATTTATATTCCCAAAAACATAAAAATACTTTGCGTTATTTTCGTCTTTTTGAGGATCACAACATTTTTTGTAGTTTTCGAAGTTTCAAAACTCGAAACTCAGATTACCATGCATGGAAACCAGATTACCATGCAAACTCAGATTACCATGCATGAAACTTTACCGTGCATCATTACCATGCATTTTAGATTTAATTATATATTTTTATAACGGGTTAATAAAATGATATTTTTTAAATTAAGTATGTTACGGTTTATTTTAACAATATTGCATTATAATTTTTTATTATTTTATTAATCACCATTTATTATTGTATATGAATTTTCATCCAGAACAAATTTTTCAATTTGGTTTAAAGCGAGTAAAAACTTTCGATTTTTCGCTCGATGCCATGATTCTGTCAAACTAATGAACCAAACAAGCCGAAAATAAATTTCATATTTCTATATTTAACAAATTTTTAATAATCATAATGTGACGACTCAAAGTAAAAGCGAAAATAATTAGGCGCTGAAAAATTTAGACAGCCAAATTTATTGAAAAATTTGGCCGATACAGGAATTGAACCCGTAACCTCCAAAGTCGACTCTGGCGTGCTATCTATTACACCATAGGCCGGACAAGAAAAAATGAAAGATAATCGTCCTTTATTAACGTTTGCAGTTTGAGTTTTCACGGAAGAGACACTATGTGTCATAATAAATCTAGTTGTAATATTAATTTGTATAATGATCGATCTCATATAATCTTTTTGAGCTTTCACCATTTAAAACGGAAGGAGCTGTAGACTCCGCTTCTTAAAGAACGGTTTTAGGTTGAAACTTGAAATATGTTTAAGTTACTTCATTCGCATTTGCAGGACTTTTTATCATTTTTAATAAGTTTGAAAATAATAGTTTACAAAGAATTTTGACAAAATAATCTTTGACCTTATTTTTTAATTTGTAGAAAAATAGATGAATATCCAAAGCTCCGAGAGGTGCTGCAAAGCTCTGAAAGACAGCTCTGAAGAATATTACTCTTCATATGTAATAAAGCAGAAAATTTTTTATGTGCGCTCAAAAATGTTTTCATGCTGTCTATAACACATGCACATTCAAACACCGCAAACAAACACACAATACAGAAGCTCACGCCCAAGCAAACAAAAAAATGCAGACACATGCTTATGCACACCAACCTTAACAAACTGATATGATATAAATAATTATCATGCAGTGATGTATGTGTTTAACAAATTTTAAAGTTTTTTATTTATAAAATAAAACTCCTATAGCGAATCTTGTTTTTTATTTACAAACCAAACATATCCTTTATATTTCGTATGCTTTTGGTAAGTGAATAATAAATAGACCAAGGTCACTAAAGAAATAACTGCATATAGTTTGGTTGCATACAGTTTGGGTTCGCATCTGTCGAAGCACCTAAAAAAATTTGTAAGAAAATCGCGCAAAAATTGCTGAACGTACTATTACTGCAATAAACATTATAGGGAACGACCAATCAGCTGCGTGCCAACCATGCTTATGCAAATTATTTCTTACGTGACTTTGTTGGATTAAAATGAAAACATTAGGTTAATCGTTAATAGCTGGTTTACAGTGGAGTGTCAAGTTGAAAGTGGCAACGAGTTGGACGTGTGTTTAAAAACCGTTAAGGCTGGTTCATACTTATGATAAAACGTCCTTTGTACAAAGTCCAAAGGATAATTTGAGAAAAGCCAAAACGTCCTTTGGACTTTTTCCTTTGCACGAAGTATGAACGCTATTTGAAATTTGTTCTTTGGACAAAACCAAAGGACGAAATTCAAAAGAAAAAGTCCAAAGGAAAAAAGTATGAACACGTTGTCCTTTGGAAAAAATCTAAAGGACAAAGTCCAAAAGACGTTTTGACGCTGTGTTTGTCCTTTGGACAAAGTCCAAAGGACTTTTGTCCTTTGGACTTTGTTCAAAGGACGTTTTGTCATAAGTGTGTACCAGGGGCGGTGTGAACGCGTTGTTTTTTCACTTATCACTCCGGTTTGAACCAGGCCTAAGAGATTTGTTTTATATATTTAGATTTCGTACTGAGATTTTATTTGGGCAATAGACACATAATAACGGTCATAATATAAGAAAGTGCGGGAGTTTTACGACTCTCAATAGTTGTTGTAAGCAGGAATCATTTCAGTTGTCATTCCATTAAACTAGAGGGATAATGAATAATATGATAGTCAGGACCCAAATCGAAAAAGTGAGTTCTGAAAAGGTTTCCTAATCCTTTATTTGTTTTGAGGTGACTAATAGTTATATAAAATTTTCGGATTTGTTGCGCTTTACAAGGAGTTAATGAAATCGATATCAACATATAGAAATTTAATTTTTAAAATTTTTAATAAAAATTATAATAATACGAAGAAAAAAAGAAGAAGAAGAAGAAGAAGAGGCTAGACGTAAATTTTAAAATTTACTGACGTTTTTATGGCCGCAGGGCTGAATCACCCTGTGGTGTTCCCACACCATTCATGAAAACCGTATATATTGTGCGTCTTGAATAAAACAATACTTTATCATTTTACTTTGGTAAACTTAGCTTTAATATTATACCTAAAAAATATTAAATAATTTCTAAGCTGTTATAGTGCGCCATTTTATACACGCCACCTACATATAACCATTTTGGTAAAAAATAATAGATGCACAGTTTTTATATAAATTTTAAAAAACTGCTGATGGGTATTGAAAGCTTGGTGTTCCTGACAAAGTATCTGAATAAATATCGCTTTTTGTTGTGTCTCTTGTTTCTGGTTTTTCGGGTTCTCTTTCTCTGTTTACCTAAAAAACATTTTAAAAATTCAAAAAAATTACTTCTGCATTAATTTATTTAAATTTGAACATAAAGTATACTGCTAGCCGCATCGCTGCGCCGACTGTGTATGCATCGCGGTAATAAAAAATTACAAGAATATCTAGTCGTATATGCGATACGTTTAGTGCCACAAGCACGAAACTTGGGGTACGGGGTCTTTAGAGCCGCAAGTAGGCAACTTGGAGCCATTGGAAAATTTTTGGACTTTTTTTTAGGCTTCGCTTAGGCTTAGGTATAGGTTTTATCGATTTTTATTTTGGGCTCCAAGTTCCCTCGGCTCCATCGACCCTAAACCAAACTAGGAGCCATCGGAGTTTTTTTTTGGGAACTTGGAGCCTTTAAGAAAAAAATGGTTTGAAGTTAAATTTAAGCTTCGTTTAGGCTTAGGTAAACGTTTTAGTGACTTTTATTTTCGGCTCCAAGTTCTCAACTTACGGCTTCAAGTTTCCTATTTTTGGCTCCAAGTTCTTTCGGATCTATCGACCTAAATCATACATTCTACGGCAAACTGCTGTATAACTCAGCAATGTGGGAAGAGAGAAGTGTGATCCCGTATTAAAAAAAAATTTCTGGCTACAGCAATTTTTTTAAATTCTCAAAGTATAAAAGTCATTCTTTTTGTTTAATAATGAATTCAAATTGTGGTACTGTTATTTTTGATAATAAAAAAAGAATTTACAATAACAAAATCAACAATAACATTGACAAAACAAAATAACTAATCAAAACTCGCACTTGATGGGTGTTTCTGCAGAAGAGAAAATAACAGAGTTCCAAGAGGTATTCAATGCATTGAATCATTGCAAGCACACTCATTCCCACCCATAAGTCAACAGCGCCACCTAGGTCTGCCAACAGAGACACCAGCTATAAAAAATTCTCTTATTATATATTTTACAAAATAATAACAGTTGAAGAAAGGGCAGACGTAATTTGTTTCAGCAAGTTGTGTAATTAATGTCTAGTTTGTATCTGAAGTTTTTGCATCAGTTTAACCGCAGCATTGTAACTATTGTGTCGGTTTACCAGTCGGAAATATTGCAGCCACAAAGAATACGCAAAAAAAGCGTTGTGATTTATCGAAACAAAAAGAACTATTTTGACAAAATTTTTAAATTTTGACGCCGGGCGCAAAATTACCCAGCATCGCTATGTACCTCACCACACCCGCGCTGAAATGGAAGCCAAAAATAATTGACAGGGAAGGCTTTATAAGGTATCTTCTGCGTCACCACCTGCCTTGTTTTGTTAATACAACTGAAATGATATTATAGGGCTATCGCCAGTGTAAAATCCGTGTAAAATAATGATAACAGATGGAGCGGATTAAACCCTAAACTCAAATAAGTATATAATTATCAAAAAACTTTTTTGTGCTATGTTCAAAGTTTCTTTTTTAAATTTAGTATATTCCGTTTAAAGACAAATGTGACTGACAAATTTCATTTACAAAATTGTCTTCACCATTAGATTTTTTGTGGAATTTTTTTTATTCTTAGATTTTTATAATTCTCCTAAAATAAATTTATACCCTTCAAATCGTTCACAAATTTATTTGCAAATATAGGTTTAATTAATTAAAACTTACATCATAACTCGCTTGCTCTTCCATGAATTTATAATTTAAGCTTTGAAAATAAACATCCAACTTTAAAACATTTTTTTGAAACATTATGTCGGCGTCAGATTCCGAAATAATAGCACGCAACTTCTCATTTCGCGTTATTGCCGTTTCTTTTAATATTTCCTAAGAATAAAAATTATATTATTACAGTTAAAAACAATAGTTATGGTGTCTATAAAAAATAGGTTAAGCTGCAAATAGCAATAATTTTGAAAAACTAAAACAGTATACTAAATCATAATGAGCCAGTACGACATGAAACAAAAAATAAATAATGAACCAGCCCTTTGAGATTCTTTCCGCTGCAAATTCGCAAAAAGGATTCCTCGCCAGTGCTGCTCATTGTTAAACTCCGCGTTTCGCTTCCGGTCCGCGTGAAGTTTAACAGCGAGCAGTGGTGACGTTGAATCTCTTCTGTGGATCGGCAGCGTTTTGGGTAAAAAAATCCCAAAGGGTCAATCTAATAAAATTCTTAATGATTCTTGCTTCAATTATTCGTCAATTATTTTACAACAAACTGTAAAAGTTTGAATACATATTTACTATTAATAACTGTAAATAGGTCATAACCAGACTAATTACCAAAACTAAATTAGTGCACAGCTGGATGTAACGAATTGAGCCTTTTGGTAATAAAGACTCAAACGGTCAAAACCCAATTGATGGAATTTTTTACGTAACCTAGATTTCACTTAACAAAAAAATATAACATTTTGATTAATTTTATTACCGAGTAAAACCTATTAGGCCACTGTGCTGAACTGATTTGAACCTCGTAGTCTACTTCTTTGCACGGCTGAGAACATTTGTCAGTGCATATTGTACTGTAGTTACCTTCTCTTAGCAGAATCTTAAATTTTTGTGTACAAAACCCTAAAATAAACACAATTACAACAAGTGATATTAATTAAATATGGTTAGAAATTAAATCAATTAGGGTAACTGACTTAATTTCGGCCACGCCTTAATTTCGGCCACCAATTTAGGGTGTTAGAAAATTGGCTTATTTTTAAAACACAAAGAACTAGCACAAAAGTAACTGGATTAATGTTGAATAAAGTGTTTTTGCAAAAGTTTTTTTATTTTTATTATTCTACATTATCAACATTTTCATACAAAAAATGAATTTTTTATGATTTTCTTAATTTTTGCTTTGTGTTTAAACTGCATCAAATTTAGAACGAAGCAATATATAACCTTAAAATATCTTCTATTTAAGGCTCAAAGTTGTTAATTTTCAGGTTTTGATATTTTCTTCAAAATTATTTTGCAATGCGTTTAACTAACTGCGCATTTTAAGATTCCGTTAATTTCGGCCACCTTAAAATTTAGGTGAAAGAACCTGCCGTTTTTTACTGTTTTTATATGTCATCGTACTACCGTATTTATAAAGAATTTTTTTGCTCGTTTGACTTTTAACGTTTTTTAAGCCAAAAATAAAAATTCAACAAAAAATACAAGTTATTAAAACTTGTTTTTTTAAGGTTTTGACATAATTATTTAAAATCTTGCTAATAACTATTAAAGTTTGCAAACGGGAAAAATTAAGTTAAATGTACTAAGAACAATACCTAAGGATAAATTTGCAACCTTTAAAAATTTTTATTGTTCGTTTAAGCAATAGTTATGGCCAGTTTTTTGTAGGTGGCCGAAATAAATGGCACGCGCCTTAACTTCAGCCACCTTAAAAAAAAAGTTTAAACCTTCACTGATTTTTAAGTAAGTAAGTAAAAAGTTTAAGTAAGTGTAACAGAAATATTCAAATTTTGCACTGGAATAACAAATATAGCTATTGTTTGATTTTTAGGCCAAATTTTGGCTTGGTTGAAAAAGCCAGAAAAAAACTTATTCAAAAAAATAAAAAAAAGTGGCCGAAATTAAGTCAGTTACCCTACTTATTATAGTTTTGACAAAATATCATGTGCATACATAAAAGTTTTTAAGTTGGCAGATATCAGGAACAGAAGGTGTCATTTAGACCACGATATTATGAGCGTGTAATAGAAAAATCTTTACAACAATAAAGGTTTGAAATAAATAAATGCGCATAAGTTTTTTCAGATCAAATTATTTTTGTAAATAAAATATAAAACAAAAAAAAATTAATTACCATAATAGCTGCTGAAAACATAAAACAAAAAACGACGCTAATTCTGTATCAACGGAAACTACATATAAAAATAAATTTATAAATAATTACGAATTTGAAGCAGCAATTAAGGCTTTTTTATTTTAATTCCGTTTTATTACATTTTTGTTGTTGTGAGTTAAGAACTAAGGTTTAAGTCTGCATATTTAGGCCTGATGTGGGCTTTAGATTTAATGAGGATATCTAAATTGGTTTTAAAATCACCGCTCCAGCGTGCCGAGTTTTAAGTTTCCGTAATTATTTTTCTATCAAAAACTACCGCTTTCATGAAATAAAAAGCGTGTTGTTTTGTTTTACAAAGATAACAAGGATAAAAAAATGTTTGATGCAATTTTCAAATTTCAATAAATAAATTTTTACCTTGTACCGGATCACTAATATTGCACGCTTTAACGCTTTCTGTTGACCCTAGATAAAAGACTTCAGCATCTACACAACCGCAATGACTCTGAAGATTTTCCTAAAATAGAAAAAAATATTTATTATTATTCAATATTATTTATTTTTTTAATGGATTTAAAATTTCATATGTATATATATATCTTAAATCTATCATGTTTTGTTTTAATAATAATGTGTGTCTATTTTAACAAATGCTATACTGATTTTAAGTCTGTTTGTCACCATAAAATTAGTTTGGCTTTATAAACTTTTTGTAAAAAAACAACATGGTGTTTCCACCGGTTTTTGTGGGGTTTAATAATGTAATGCATTTTATATGTCTGATTTTTTAACAATTCGGTTAATCAAATTAATGTAAGGCATTTGGTGTATTTAGAGTAATATTTTAATATTATATATTTGGAGTCCAAAAGTCATTTTTTACTTTGAAACAAAAGTTTTTTAAATATAATTTAAACTAACTATACAAAGTTCATATATGACTTGTTAAATATTCAGACTCAAAACGTAATAAACCTAAATTGAAGCACTAAAAAACAAATCAATTGGAAAAATTTATCATAAATACAGTATTTTGCATTAATATTATATTACCCAGCGCACCAAAACCTTGTAATTTTTTTGGTAGTTATATCTTTAATTTCAAAACAATCCTAACAACCAAAATAAGGTTTTTTTGGACATTCGGAACTTAAACAATTTCACATTAGAACGCCAGCTTACGTTATAAAAAACATTAAAAAATCTTTTTTTAGCTTAACTTTGACACTCTAAATGCAGATTTTAACAAACCGCGTGTTTAAAATATTCGTGTTTCAGGGAAAACAATCTACTATTTTTCCCAAACATAATATATATGACATAAAAAATTTTTGGCCCACTTTGGAGCTCTGAAAACCGGAGGTCCAAAAAGTTACATTACAATCACCATCGTCATCACCATCATCATCAGTTTAATACAACTTAACATAACAATTTTTTTTACTTAAATCCAAAAGAATCGGAAAAAAATCAAACACTTAAAATGCACATTATAATTCGTTATACCTGATAGCAGAGTTTCATACAGGTGGTCATTGTATAATTGTAAGGTGGCCAGTGTTTACTAATAACGTCATCATATGGTGCTGCCCCTGAAGATTCCAGGCAATCATCCCCATTGTATGGAAGGGGCAAGCGGCTCAGAAGAATCTAAAGAATTTTCAGGCGGTCTTTTAAAAGGTCTCACAAAGAACAATTCACAAGTGCAATAGGTTATTTGTCACTCTCGTGTGAACTACCCCTTAGTAATCTGAAGTAAATACTTTTGACATTAAAGTTGATATCTGCATCTAGAAAACATAGGTGAGCAGCCTTTTGGATTTTGGGGCATAGAAATGAAATTTTTAATGGGATATATAATTTCCTAAAAGCCGTAATTTTAATAGTGTAGCTCAGAGATTTTAAAGGTAAGGTGTTTTGACCTAAAAAATTGTAGATAAGAAGGAAGTATAACCTTTTTTTAAACCTCGTCGTCTGCTTATCTATTCTTATTCTAACTGTAGATCTACGTGGGATAAAACAAAATCTAAGTTTCAATGTCCCGCTGTAAATTAAAACATCGTAGCAAATTAAATAATATTCAACCATTTCTTTTAAAATTTTATGTATTAAAAGTAATAATACTTTTGTTTAAAAAAATTTAACGGTTTTAAATACAAAACATTTTTTGTTTTAAGGCAAAATTTATATAAATAAAAAACTAGATCGAACAAAAAACATACAACGATGTCCAAAATATTGGAAATTGAAATGCTTGACAATGTTAATTACTGTTGTGTATTCTTTGATTTACGGTTAAATTTACTAAAAGCCATTTATTTTATGACCAATTTTATTTTATTTGGACAAAAAATCCCCAATTTAGTTATGCTAAATAGGTCATAATGTCTGTCATATTCAGTGTTAGCCATAATAAAAATAATTATTACCTTTCTGATTTCCAAAGTGGTGGCAAATCCGCCGGAAATTGTAAAACCAATGTCTTCCGGATTTGGCGGTGAACTCTGGCTGTGGATTTGAACTCTGACCCCAGTGGACCCGGCTAGCAGTGGGATATACTCCCCGCCCTCCACGAAAAGCATTAAGCTCAAGCCTGTAAAACAGTATAGACTACATTCCAGGGCGCGTCAGTTTGGCGTTTAAAACATATATTTTATTTTTTCACGAAAAAATAAACATAAAAATTAAATAATATTACGATAGTAAAATGCCTGTAATTTCAACGAACGTAGTTCAGTGTTGGATTTCCACAAAGTTATGACGCTATAAAATCACTTTTAGCCAATGAACATTTGAAAAAATTTATTCTCTAATGAACAAGGGACCTTGCCCCCTTGTTTGCTCCGGCCATTTTAATTCCCAAGGAGCAAAATAAATAGCCGCAAATTATAAATGTTACTCATTGTTTGACGGTCCTTAGATTTCAAACTCGTGATAGAAATACATAAAATCAATTAAATTAAAATAAGATAAAGCTGCTGTTATTATTATTATTATTATTATTGGTAGGTCTATATTTTATTTTTCCTGTTAGGTTAGTGCATTTAATTTCGGCACTTTTTTGTTTTTCCGATGTAACTTTTTACTGTATGGCCCGATTTTCATGTTTGATAGCTCATTTTGAAGCTTTCACAATACTGCGTTGCATCACAAAAGTTTCACTGTACGAAAGTGGTTTTTTTACTTAATTAAATCAGTTTTTAAAAAAATGGAAAATTGCTGAAATTAAATATGTGCATTTAATTTCGGCACTTTACAAACAATTGATTGTTTCTCAGTAAACAATCATCATTTTCAAAAATTTAAAAGCCTATCATTATCTTCCGACAGTTTTCTTTAATTTAAGCTTTTACTTTTTGTTCAACGTGTAACTGGCAAAAAGTTACAGCTAAAATGCCAAATGATATCAAAATGAGCAAAATTTGCGGAAAAAAGCATTTAATTTTGCCACTTTTTAAAAGGACCCTCTTAATCGAGTTAAGTGCAGTGCTATGTATGACCCCTACACATTTCAACGTTGTCTTTTAACTATTTACAATTACAATTTAACACCCGACCACTTAATTCAATCCGTTTTTACCTACAGCATATGAGTGCCGAAATTACACTATTTTATTTTATAACGATTGCTCACCACAGACGCAACGTAGAACCACAGGGACTAAAAATTCAGAAAATAGACTAAATTTTACCACGACAGTTTAATTTTTTAACTAATTTATTGCGTAATCATGAAATGCCCATGTTCTAAAAACGAGTAACAATTTTATTTTTTATAAATCACACAATTTCACATGAACATATCATAACATAACAAATAAAAAGCTCACGACAGTCATCTATATATAATTAGCTTTCACTTGAGCTATCAAGCGTCGTTTTGCGTCCACGATTACCAAAGATATAGTCCAAAATCAAAAATGCCCAATTGGGAAAAGTGCCGAAATTAAATGCACTACCCTACTTTGAAAAACAAAAAAATAATAATAAATACCGTCGGCGGGACCAGGCAGAGTTGATTTTTGCGGATTTATGATCTTTTTTAATTCCCCACTCGCCGATTTTTTGAATCCGGCGTTGAAACTGTAGCAGTTGCCGTATTTCGGATTATGTGATGCGGTAAAGTTTTCCTGTGAAAATTAAAAAAAACACTGTAAAGACTCCCGTTGTGTTGATAATTCAAAATTAAAAAATATGATGCCCTATAAATGCGAGTTGTGTCAGCGGATGATGGTGTAACGTAGCACCAAAAATATATTTAGCAAAAATGAAGTAATATATATGACTGCATACATTGCTTAGACACATTGAGCTAAAGGTTGGAATCCACAGACATAAAAACTGATTTAAAAAAAAACTGTTTTGCTATGTTTTTCGTAAAAAAATTGTAATAAATTATTTGCAATTTAATAGGAAAGAGTCATGAATCCTAGGATATAATAAAATTAAGCGACCTTTATTTAATAATTCTACAACAAATATAAGGTAAGTAATTTATCAAATGACTTGTTTTATGTGGGTCTTATTTTGGGCAATATGGTCCTAATAGGAGCATACTGTTACCAGAGTACGCTCTAATAAATAACATAACACAATCTATGTAGGGCAATCTTTTGAGACTTAATACCCTAATTATAAAATTTAAGTGCCCTTCAACTAGGGAGCGCTTTGATTTGGGCATGCCCTGGTTAAACAGTAAATGTGTTAGAATAATATATAAATTCACATACTTTTTTCTTGTATTTTTTAAACGTTATATATTAATTAGTCATAGAACTCTAATCAATAAAATATCGAGGACGGAGTGGCTATAACAGATTCAAATCCGGTATTACCATGTAAAAAACCTAAATAATACCAAATTATTTCTTATTCCTCCTGTCGAAACTCGCTTTATCTTACCTCGTATTTTAGGATGTCTCAGAAAACTAAAAATATTCCTAGTTTTAGTAGTTTTTTGTGGTCTTAAATTTTGTAAAAAAGTTTAAATAAGTGTAACTTTATTTATTATAATATAGTAAAATACTTTTGGCATAAATATTATTGAAATTTTAAAGAATAAAATTCAATTTAACTAAATAGGATAATACAACTTAAAAAACTTACAGGAAAACATCCTATTTCTCCTTAAAAACTAACTTAATTAATATATCCTTAATTTTATGTCCCAGTACATGTTTTTCCTTTTCTGATAAATGAAAATACGCTGTTAAATATATTGGAATTAAAAACTAAACTCGACGGCAATGTAGAAGCGACAGAGTGGTCGCGACAGCCCGCCACCGCGCAGAAAAATTATAAAGAAAATTTAAAAAAAAACAATAACAAAAAATATGCATGGTATTTTCTTTTTTATTTTAACCATTTCAAATATTTCGAAATGGATTTGACAATGAATTTGAAATGAACAACTGGAATTAATCCAAAAACATTTAGTGTTCAAGTAATAACGCTTCCCGATGGCCGAGTTTAATAAAATTGACAGAAAAAACATAATAAGTTTTAACATAAAATATTGTTTCGGGTTTTGATTGTTTAGAATTATTTTGAGAAGTTTTAAGAAGTTTTTTTTACTACGTATTATAAGAATTTTAATAAAATAAAATAAAATTCCATATTTAAGGTATTTGTATCTAACTGCTTTTTTTAGAACCCATCCATCCAATACAATTATTTGGTTCTGCAATGCATATAAGAAACTAACTTTGAGACAAATTTATGAATTTGCCCAGTAAACGCAAAAAATAACTTTGTCTGGAAGCAGACGTTAGTTAAAAACTATATAGTAATATTTAATCTTAAATAAAACTATTTTTAAGGTCGCCGGATCTACATCCAGAAGAAGTTGTTCTTAATTCCAATATATTTAACGCGTATTTTCATTTATCAGAAAAGGAAAAACATGTACTGGGACATAAAATTAAGGATATGTTAATTGAGTGCGTTTTTAAGGAGAAACAATGTTTTCCTGTAAGTTTTTTAAAGTTGTACTGTGCTATTTAGTTAAATTGAATTTTATTCTTTAAAATTTCAATAATATTTATGCCAAAAGAATATTACTAGTATTACTAATAATAAAGTCTACACTTATTTAAACTTTTTTTACCAAAATTTAAAACCACAAAAAACTGCTAAAACTAGGAATATTTTTAGTTTTCTGACGTCCTGAAATACGAGGTGAGATAAAGCGAGTTTTCGACAGGAGGAATAAGAAATAATTTGGTATTTTTAGGTTTTTTTACATGGTAATACCGGATTTGAATCTGTTATAGCCACTCCGTCCTCGATATTTTATTGATTAGAGTTCTATGACTAATTAATATATAACGTTTAAAAAATACAAGAAAAAAGTATGTGAATTTATATATTATTCTAACACATTTACTGTTTAACCAGGGCATGCCCAAATCAAAGCGCTCCCTAGTTGAAGGGCACTTAAATTTTATAATTAGGGTATTAAGTCTCAAAAGATTGCCCTACATAGATTGTGTTATGTTATTTATTAGAGCGTACTCTGGTAACAGTATGCTCCTATTAGGACCATATTGCTCAAAAATCAAGACCCAACATAAAACAAGTCATTTGATAAATTACTTACCTTATATTTGTTGTAGAATTATTAAATAAAGGTCGCTTAATTTTATTTATATCCTAGGATTCATGACTCTTTCCTCTTAAATTAAAAATAATTTATTTACAATTTTTTTACGAAAAACATAGCAAAACAGTTTTTTTTTAAATCAATTTTTATGTCTGTGGATTCCAACCTTTAGCTCAATGTGTCTAAGCAATATATGCAGTCATATATATTACTTTCATTTTTGCTAAATATATTTTTGGTGCTACGTTACACATAATCCGCTGAAACAACTCGATTTATAAGGCATCATATTTTTTAATTCTGAATTATCAACACAACAGGAGTCTTTACAGTGTTTTTTTTAATTTTCACAGGAAAACTTTACCGCATCACATAATCCGAAATACGGCAACTGCTACAGTTTCAACGCCGGATTCAAAAAATCGGCGAGTGGGGAATTAAAAAAGATCATCAATCCGCAAAAATCAACTCTGCCTGGTCCCGCCGACGGTATTTATTATTATTTTTTTGTTTTTCAAAGTAGGGTAGTGCATTTAATTTCGGCAATTTTTCCAATTGGGCATTTTTGATTTTGGACTATATCTTTGGTAATCGTGGACGCAAAACGACGTTTGATAGCTCAAGTGAGAGCTAATTATATATAGATGACTGTCGTGAGCTTTTTATTTGTTATGTTATGATATTTTCATGTGAAATTGTGTGATTTATAAAAAATAAAATTGTTACTCGTTTTTAGAACATGGGCATTTCATGATTACGCAATAAATTGGTTAAGAAATTAAACTGTCGTGGTAAAATTTAGTCTATTTTCTGAATTTTTAGTCCCTGTGGTCTACGTTCGCTGTCGTGAGCAATCGTTATAAAATAAAATATGTAATTTCGGCACTCATTGCTGTAGGTAAAAACGGATTGAATTAAGTGGTCGGGTGTTAAATTGTAATTGTAAATAGTTAAAAGACAACGTTGAAATGTGTAGGGTCATCATAGCACTGCACTTAACTCGATTAAGAGGGTCCTTTTAAAAAGTGGCAAAATTAAATGCTTTTTTCCCAAATTTTCTCATTTTATATCATTTCATTTTACTTAACTTTTTCCATTACACTTAACAAGAAAACTTAATTAAAGAAAACTGTCAAGATAATATAGCTTTTAAATTTTTGAAAATGATGATTTTTACTGAGAAACAATCAATTTTCGAATGCCGAAATTAAATCACAAATGCCGAAATTAAATGCACTCCTATTAAAAACAAAAAAATAATAATAAATACCGTCGGCGGGAAGGAGAGTTGATTTTTGCGGATTTATGATCTTTTTTAATTCCCCACTCGCCGATTTTTTGAATCCGGCGTTGAAACTGTAGCAGTTGCCGTATTTCGGATTATGTGATGCGGTAAAGTTTTCCTGTGAAAATTAAAAAAAACACTGTAAAGACTCCCGTTGTGTTGATAATTCAAAATTAAAAAATATGATGCCCTATAAATGCGAGTTGTGTCAGCGGATGATGGTGTAACGTAGCACCAAAAATATATTTAGCAAAAATGAAGTAATATATATGACTGCATATATTGCTTAGACACATTGAGCTAAAGGTTGGAATCCACAGACATAAAAATTGATTTAAAAAAAAACTGTTTTGCTATGTTTTTCGTAAAAAAATTGTAATAAATTATTTTTAATTTAAGAGGAAAGAGTCATGAATCCTAGGATATAATAAAATTAAGCGACCTTTATTTAATAATTCTACAACAAATATAAGGTAAGTAATTTATCAAATGACTTGTTTTATGTGGGTCTTATTTTGAGCAATATGGTCCTAATAAGAGCATACTGTTACAAGAGTACGCTCTAATAAATAACATAACACAATCTATGTAGGGCAATCTTTTGAGACTTAATACCCTAATTATAAAATTTAAGTGCCCTTCAACTAGGGAGCGCTTTGATTTGGGCATGCCCTGGTTAAACAGTAAATGTGTTAGAATAATATATAAATTCACATACTTTTTTCTTGTATTTTTTAAACGTTATATATTAATTAGTCATAGAACTCTAATCAATAAAATATCGAGGACGGAGTGGCTATAACAGATTCAAATCCGGTATTACCATGTAAAAAAACCTAAAAATACCAAATTATTTCTTATTCCTCCTGTCGAAAACTCGCTTTATCTCACCTCGTATTTCAGGACGTCAGAAAACTAAAAATATTCCTAGTTTTAGCAGTTTTTTGTGGTTTTAAATTTTGGTAAAAAAAGTTTAAATAAGTGTAGACTTTATTATTAGTAATACTAGTAATATTCTTTTGGCATAAATATTATTGAAATTTTAAAGAATAAAATTCAATTTAACTAAATAGCACAGTACAACTTTAAAAAACTTACAGGAAAACATTGTTTCTCCTTAAAAACGCACTCAATTAACATATCCTTAATTTTATGTCCCAGTACATGTTTTTCCTTTTCTGATAAATGAAAATACGCGTTAAATATATTGGAATTAAGAACAACTTCTTCTGGATGTAGATCCGGCGACCTTAAAAATAGTTTTATTTAAGATTAAATATTACTATAGTTTTTAACTAACGTCTGCTTCCAGACAATAAAGTTATTTTTTGCGTTTACTGGGCAAATTCATAAATTTGTCTCAAAGTTAGTTTCTTATATGCATTGCAGAACCAAATAATTGTATTGGATGGATGGGTTCTAAAAAAAGCAGTTAGATACAAATACCTTAATTATGGAATTTTATTTTATTTTATTAAAATTCTTATAATACGTAGTAAAAAAAACTTCTTAAAACTTCTCAAAATAATTCTAAACAATCAAAACCCGAAACAATATTTTATGTTAAAACTTATTACGTTTTTTCTGTCAATTTTATTAAACTCGGCCATCGGGAAGCGTTATTACTTGAACACTAAATGTTATTGGATTAATTCCAGTTGTTCATTTCAAATTCATTTCAAATCCATTTCGAAATATTTGAAATGGTTAAAATAAAAAAGAAAATACCATGCATATTTTTGTTATTGTTTTTTTTTAAATTTTCTTTATAATTTTTCTGCGCGGTGGGCGGCTGTCGCGACCACTCTGTCGGTTCTACACTGCCGTCGAGTTTAGTTTTTAATTTATGATGTTAGAATTGTTATTTTTCAATTATTTAATTTTTAAGTTCATGTAAATGTATTCTTACCAAAACGATCATCAGACTAAATTCTATCCCGCTATCTTTATTCGCAATCTCCGTAATTCTAATTCACAAGATTTTACACAGCCACAGCCACAGGCTATAGCCTCAGACTTTTGCATGGACTTCATACAGTCTTTGCTACAGACTGTAGACACTGCAATTTAAAATAACAATCACGAAAGGCTTCTATGAATGGCTTTTTCGTTTGGCTGTTTTCCCGGTTTACAAATTTATCGATTATTATAAATTTTAGTCAAAGTCTATTGCAACAACAGCTTTAATAACATCTGATATAGGGTCTTAATTTTCCAGAGTTTAAGGAACTATCTCTTTTCAACATCTCGTGTTTGGATAACTCGTCTTTTGGGTGAATGAAATTTTATGAACGAACCCACATTCAAAATAGAAGTTTCCCAGTAACGAAGGTTTTTTTCTTTTCATAGGTTGTAACCAAGCCGAAAACCAAAAAACTAGTTTTTTGAAAAGTACATCAAAAAAATTGCACCAGAATGACGAAGTTTTCCAAAAATGTTGAAAGACGAAATAAAAACAGACAAAAGTTCCGGAAACCAAATGCTTTTGTTTTTAAAGATAAATTTAAGGTTTTGACTCATTTTAAACATACTTGCACAGGAGATTGAATATATATTTATATCATTTTTGTGCATTAATTGATTGACAATGTTTGTTAACTGCGCAGTTTACAGCCATTGTGTACCTAGCGGGGGCAATGCTACTGCACTGTGAACTTAGCGGTACGTGCAAATTTCTGTAAGAAACAAGTTCAATAAATTTCAGTTTATAAACTTGCATTAATTAAATCATTGCTTAAAATTCACAGTTAAGGTTGACAAAATTAAGTTTCGTAATCCATAACGGCTTTAAAATTATTTTTTTATTAAAGTTTTAAGTAAATTTTTTCTTTCGCGAATCACTCCGACGATATTTGTATCATTGTTAATATCGAAAATGGGAAGCATCAACGCTAGGGATCGACCGGGACCCCGGCCCCGGCCCCGGCCCCGGCTTGCCCTGGCATTTTTTTTTTACCCCGGCCCCGGCAAACGCAATTTTCTCTACCCCGGCCCCGGCCCCGGCCCCGGCAATTTAGCTGTCAAATCAACCGGGGCGAACCGGGGTAAGGACCCCTAAAAATACAAATTTTAAAGCACTTTTTAGAATTTTAAACAGCAATAAATGTATAAAATTTTATTTAAAGAGCTAATGAATCGCTTTAATATGAGGATATTTATTATTTATATTTTAAGATTTTTTAAACCTCGATTTTAATAAGATTCTTTATTTTAATCATGAGTCATTATTCTAAAAATTTGAAGACTTTTTTAGCATTAGAAATCATTTTGTAGATTTTATTTACAAGATTAGGTTTGACAATAGAAGTCCATTCATGAAACGTATACAATAAATATATGAGTTATTATAATATCATTGTTTATATCAAAAATATATAACCCAAGAGAATTTTCGGCTATGTGTACAGTAAATTTTTTAAACTAAATTTAAAAGAGATATGATGCACATATTACTTTTCGGCGCAAGCTACTTTCTGTGCACCCAACAAAAATTTTTTCCAACAGCAATATGTTGTGCACCAACTTCGTTTTTCTGACATGTTTATAAAATCGCCGCGTACAAAAATTTAGCAGAAATCGGTAATAATTCCTATTAAAATTCGCTCATGTGTGAGTTTTTCTATGAAAGTTTATCGTACAACTGGACATTTGTTTGGATTATTATATTCTTATTTTTATTTTTAGGTGTTATTCAAGCTTTCTTAAAATATAGTGATGCTAAAACATTTTTTTAAATAAAAAATTCAAGTTGATTTCTTGCATTTATTTTAGCATTTTTAAATTTATTGCTGAAACTACACTGGTATTCATAAATTCTGTGAAGGGTCTATTCGGACTGGGTCCGCTTGTTTTCGCAGGAAAACCCTGCCAAGTCAGTCCACTTTTTTTTACCGAGTTTACCATTTTTATACAGTCAAAAAGACACCAAACTTGAATTTTTTAAACAAGAAATTAAAGCTTAAAAAATCAATTAATACGTATCGAAAATTAACGATATTAAATACTGGACACAGTCTTAAAGGTGTACCACCCGGTCCATGCCATAAGTTACAGACTTTTAAGATTTTAAAATTATATTTTTCATAAAAGTAAGCATATATTATAATCCAAAAATGGTGAAAACCTAATTTTTAAACAAAAAATTTTCTAAAAATTCGAATTTGTGCGACTTTAATACTGAAAACCCGCCATTTGCTTCTATTTCATAAGCGCACTGTTGTTTTTTTTAAATTAATTTTTAACACAATTTTTAACACAATGTTAGTGTTTTGCAGTGCATATGGGAAATTGTCTTCCACTTTTTCGTGAAATGCACTTCCAAAAAAACGGGTATTGACAGCAAGAAAAATCTCTGCGTAAGAAATCAGTGGTATATGCAGTGCATTAGAGTGCAGTAAAGTCGAGTGCATTAGAAATGTTGCGTTTTTTCTTGTACAATTTTATTCCAAAACTTATGTATAATTGAAAATTCTTGGGCCATAAGTTTTTGATAAATCT
Source organism: Microlaimidae sp. YZB2_3 (assembly GCA_030248175.1). Taxonomy (NCBI): domain Eukaryota; kingdom Metazoa; phylum Nematoda; class Chromadorea; order Desmodorida; family Microlaimidae; species Microlaimidae sp. YZB2_3. Next base: position 41,041 of record JASAMX010011531.1, on the reverse strand, counting down.
CGAGAAATTACAAAAAGTAGTGCAAAATCTCAAAAACAAATTCATTGCAAAAGTTCACGTGACACTTACTTTATGATTTTCACCGTGGTCAAAATCCATTGTTCTAAACGGAAGGAATCCTCTGCACATCAAAGGACACCGCGCGCATAAAGGGACGCCCGCATTTATGTCTAATAACGCGCCCGCGCCTTTTTAATAACCCGCCCGCATGGCATTCTTTTAGCCATATTCCCACCTTCATTTTGAAGCCCTGCTTTGCCGCTGCTCCTCCGACAACCTATCCCATGGAGAAAAACATATATGACATGATCACGAATACTATATGACATTTTAAAGCTAAAAAAATTCTGAGGTGTTTGGCTAAAAAATAAGTTAGCGGATTAAAATGACTAAAACTAACAACTTAAAACAAGCTAGAAAGCGGACATAGTCGCTTGTATTCGCAATAATTTAATCTTTTTTTATATTTTACAATTTAAAAAGTATGTTTTTAATTTAAAAAAGTGGTAATGAATCTTTAAAAATGTTCTAACAATTTAAAATAAAAAGGTGCGTTTTAATCCCTCCTGTATGTTAGATTGAAAAATGTTGAATAGAGGCATGTAAGTGAAGTTCTAAAAAAGATGTTTCTTCAAAATAATATTCTTGAAGACTTTTTAGATTTAGAGTTACATTTCTACAATTATCAACATATTCGATTTATTGCAATATAAAAAAATTCTGCTATTGTCAAATAATTTTTTATATGGGTATCCAATTTTGATTTTGGTTTCTTACACACGTTTTGATTTTTAATCAAAACATACTTTCCGTATAAAAATGTTTTAACTCCTGCTCTATTTATAGAGCATTGTTTAAAAGTTATAAGAATGGTTAGTAGGATTAAGTATAATATTGCTTTAAACTTAAATATATTTCTAATACTTACGTAAATTATACTACTTTTGTAAAAAGTTACATTTACTTTTACTTAAACAAATAAAAGTAACGAATTTTTTATTACTTTTCCTTTTATTTCACTTTTAACCCTTTGGGATTTTTCTCGTCCATAAACCACTACAAATCTGCAAAAGATATATTGCGTCAGTACTGCAGTGTGTGAAACTCTGTGGCTCTCGACGATCGTTGACTAAATTTAACATTAAGCAGCAGTGGCGTGAAATCCTTTCTGCGGATTTGCAGCGGAATGAATACCAACGGGTTAAATTTCACTTACTTTTACTTTTACTCTTACTCAGATTTTTCTTATACAAATACTTAAATTAATTTTAAAAGATTTCCTATGGGCTTGTTGTAAAATGAGTCTCAAATTCTCAGAAGAAAGTTTTATAAGCCGCGAACACGCTAAACGCCATTTACTTAGACGAAAAAACTTATTAAAATGAAGATATAACAAAATATTTTGGAACGAAGCTCTGGAGCTCCAGAACTCGACGTTTTGATCCATTGTAAAACTACTTTTATTATAATTTTACTTTTACTTTTACTTAAAAAATAGGTCTTCCTTTTACTTTACTTAAATATAATTTCGACCATTACTTTTATTTTTACTTTTCTTATATTAAAATATCACAAATTACTTTTACTCTTACTTTACTTAAACTAAATATAGTTAAAATTACTTTTTACTTTTTCTGAAAATAATCAAAAATTATTATTTTTTACAACCGTATTGTATACTAATTATAATAATAATTTATGTTTAAAAGAATCGAAATATTCAAATATTTTTTTGTTCTGCTTGGAAAAACTTTGTGTATTAAAAACTTTTTTTTTCTACTTACACAGGTGCTTAAATTCTAAAATATGACTATTAATTACCTAAAAAAATAATTTACAGTAAAAAATTATAATTTTGAAAAAAACGACCAAAATTGCAAATTTTTCTAAATTTTTAGCCTGCCCCCGCCCCAGCCCCGGCTGGGGCAAAATTTTGTGCCCTGGCCCCGGCCTCGGCATCAGCAATAATTCTGCCCCAGTCGATCACTATCTGCTACATCAATACATTTCTTTTCCCCTAAAAATAAAAACAAAAAAACAACAAAAATCAATTAATTACTAATAATTACATTATAATTTAATTAATTAATTAATATAATTAAGTTTATAATTTTTATAACACACTCCGCTTCTGCGCCGTAATCAAAATCACAATGGGTTAATCTCACGGACAAGTTTAATCCGTTGCCTTACCTTGAGGTGAAGGTGAAGATGGCAAGCCGTTCCCCGGGTATACCAGTAAGACTATTAGGGTAGGATCAACCCCCCTGATTCCACCCGTTTCAAATTTATAAACATAATTTATCAATAGCACTTGCAACATTTTTCCTTCCAGCACTCATAGTCGGTACAAAAGAAATAGAAGTCTTTTAGAATTACATAATCTTGATACAACAACTTTAAAAGTGTTTGAAACAAAGTTGCATTTGCTTGCAATTCTTTCTCTATTCTTTGTCGTTCGGGAGAGAAGAATAAGAGAAAACTGTGATTTTTTTTATGTTCAATCATTTTGTGGAGTCTTCTTTGAAGTCCCGCTTCAAGAGATACATTTTTCATAACTTCGCTAACTTGCAGGGCCAGGGGCTCTCCGTGGCATAGTTTAATAACATGGTTAGATTTTAAAAAATCTTCCATCGGCACCAAAGCTGTTTGGGGCTCAAAATGGTGGGAATTTTTTATTAAACTACCGTGTATCCTTAGTCTAATTTTGGTTTGAGGGTCATATTTGAATTTCATTGCCATATGTAACGCAAAACGCTCAACAAATTTTCCAAAATTCTCTCTTTCAACGGAATTACACACGGCTTTATCCGAAGATATATTAAAATTGAACAGGCATTTATCAACATAAGAGGCAACAAAACGGTCTATTGGATCCCGGATAAATGTAAAAATGTGATTTATTAAAGGATTTTCTTTGGATTTATCGACAGAGCGCTTGTTGGGCTTTTTAAAATTTAAATAAGACAATCGTTTTTTATCAGTAACTGTATGATGTATTTTTTTTTTGCAATTTTTTAAATAAGGTAGTAACGTCAGTTTCTCAAAAGATTTGCATTCTTTATTAAAATTTAGAAATGTGATAATAGCCTTGGAAACTTTGTATCCTGATTTTGGCATGTAGGCAAGGGAAAACTTTTTTCCAGTGTCTTCATAATTTAATACATGGTACTTTTCCTTTAAAGGAATATCATTCATAATTTCAGACAAATGAAATTTTTTCCTCCATGTTTCCAGCTTTCTTTCTGAGTCTTTTCGTTCTTTCTGACTGTTCAATATGAAGTATTTTTTCTTAATATCATTTTTCTCTTCCAGTTTAAACAAATAACTAACTCGAAATAACACTGCCATTCCTATTAGTCCTAAGATAATCAAAATAAAACGTTTTATTTCTTTTATTTTGCCCATTTTGTTAAGTAAAACCGCTTTGAACATTAAAATCAGTATAATAAATGAGTTTTATAATAGAGAAGTAAACGCGCCATTAATTAACATAAAAAGAGGGGTTTGTATTTAAAAACTTGTGTGGTTTGGTTTGGTATTTAAAAACTGGTTTGGTATTTAAAAACTAGTTTTATTAATTAACTATTTTACTTTAACAGAAATTTAAAACTAGTTGAAGCCTTGTCTTAAAACCGGCGAGCGTGACTTTTTTTATTAAAATCTTTTGAATTTTTTTCTATTAAAATAATCTAGGGTCGCATTCTGACGCGCGGTTAAAAAGTATTTCAGGATAATTTTTTTACGTGCTTAAGGATGCGAGTGAAAAATCAATTTTATCCAGGATAAAGTCAAGATAAATTTTTTTCTATTGTTTTAAGAATAAGAATTTACCTAACTCAAGAGGTGGATAAATATTTTCTCCCGTAGGATTATTTTAATAAAAAATAAAATACGCGCATTGACTAAAATTCTATTTTTCGCGAGGTGGTTTTCGGCGCAAGAAAAAAAATTAAACAAATTCATTGCATTAATTTTCACTCCCATATACGGCAGTCTTATTAATTTAAAATGTATATTAAATTTTTTTAGTTTCATTGGAATGGATTTATTGGGTTAAATATAAGTGTTTCTTTAGCTTTTGTTTTTTTCTATCAAAAATACTGACGCAAAAATAAAATACAATTATAAAACATCGCTAGACCCTAAATAATTAGACTCAAAAAGCCGGTTCAGACAGGACATTTTGAAAAAATTATGAAAAAACTGAAGACGAGACTCACATTTCACACAATGAATTGATACTAGATATTGTTCACAATAGTGATTAGTTTTATCAAGAATATATAACACAAGAGAATGTCCCACTGTACACTAAATTTTTGACCAGAATTTTGCAAGAAAAGTCGCACTTTCATATCCATGTGCGAGTTTTCTCACAAAAATCCGCCACTTTCTGCTAGTTTTCTTGCGCTGCGATTTGTAACACAGTGTTAGTTTTCTTGCAGTGGGGACTGCGACTTCTTTTGCACTCAATACCGCTTTATTCCCACTGATATTATTATAGCATTGCGAGTCTGGCTGCACAACAAAAATATACAGATGCTTCTAATCATTTTCAATGGAGTAAAACACTTCGAAACTTGTTTTATTTAATTTTAAAACGTTGGAAAGTGACTTTATTTTATTAAAACTAAAAAGTTTTCACATTTTAATGTCAAAAAAAATGACTTTTACTCATTTAAACACAAAATTTTCGCTCCGCTTTGTTTTTATTTTTTTTTTGTTGTGCAGCTAGACTTGCGGTGCGAAAATAATTGCAGTGCGAATAAAGCGGTATTGAGTGCATAAGAAGTTGCAGTCCTCACTGCAAGAAAACTAACACTGTGTTAAAAATCGCAGCACAAGAAAACTAGCAGAAAATGTCGGATTTTTGCGAGAAAGGTCGTACACGGATTTGAAGGTGCGACTTTTCTCGCAAAATGTTGGTCAAAAACTTAGTGTAAAGTCGAACATTCTTTTGTGTTATATATTCTTAATTTTATTAACAAAGAGCCAGGTTATTTCAGTGCATTTTTAAAATCTTTAGCTGCGTCCGGCAATATGCAAATAAATAATAAATAAATATTTTTTTTTAATTTCTCTATTGTTTTTTTTTGCTAAATCAATGCTTTTTTAAAGTTTGGAAGTATTTTTCGAAATTTGTATTGTTTTTAGTAAAACAATTATTTAGAGTATTAAAAAAAATTTTTGAATTCAGTTGATTTTGCGAAAACCAATCGTTTAAAAAAATACCATGCATTTTTTAATTTATGAATTGGGTTGGATCCAAAATGGAAGCGCATTATAAAAATTTAAAATTACAACCCCTATAACTTTAGATCGACCAGACTTATTAACGCAAAAAATATATGTAAAAACATCTCTATGCTATAATTCATTCTCCCGCTTTAGTTAATATTGGGTACTAAATAAGAAAAGTATTTTGTAAAATTTCAATTAAAATTTCATTAAAATTAAAATTAAATTAAAATTTTAATTTCTATAACTTTATATTAAACAAAGTAAACTGCGCGAAAATTTATACACAAAAAAACTCCGTGTTATAATTCATTCCCGCTTTAATGAAGAAATTTCTGAATTTTAATTATATATGTTCATAATGCTTTTCCGTTTGGGACCCAATACATAAATTTCTTAATTAAAGCGGGTAATGAATTATGGTATGGAGGTTTTTTAGCATATAAATTTTTACGCAGATTACTTCGTTCAATCTGAAGTTATAGGGATTGCAATTTTAAATTTGCAAAATGCTTTTTGTTTTTAACCAAATCCATAAAATTTTTATTTAAAGCAATGGATGAATTATGACATAAAGGTGGTTTTGTATATAAATTTTTCATAGATTACTCTGTCTGATCTAAGATTTTAGGGGTTTTAATATTAAATTAGCATAATGTTTTTCCATTTGGGACCCAATGTATAAATTTCTTAATTAAAGCTGGAGATGAATTATGGCATAGAGGTTCTTTAGCATGTAAAATTTTGCATAAATTGCTTTGTCTGATCTAAAATTATATTGGGGTTGTAATTTTGATTTTGCATAATGCTTTTCCGTTTAGAACACATCCCAAAATTTTTCTAATTAAAACGGGAAATGAATTACGACATATAGGGTAACTAACTTAGTTTCGGCCACCTTTTTTATTTTTTGAATAAGTTTTTTCTGGCTTTTTCAATCAAGCCAAAATTTGGCCCAAAAATCAAACAATAGCTATATTTGTCATTCCAGTGCAAAATTTAAATATTTCTGTTACAGTTAAAAATCAGTGAAGGTTTAAACTTTTTTTTTAAAGTGGCCAAAGTTAAGGCGCGTGCCATTAATTTTGGCCACCTACAAAAAACTGACCATAACTATTGCTTAAACGAACAATAAAAATTTCTAAAGGTTGCAAATTTACCCTTAGGTACTGTTCTTGGCACATATGCTATAGCTATATAACTATAGCCAAACTGAACAATAAAAAATTTTAAAGGTTGCAAATTTACCCTTAGGTACTGTTCTTGGCACATATACTATAGCTATATAACTATAGCCAAACTGAACAATAAAAAATTTTAAAGGTTGCAAATTTATCCTTAGGTATTGTTCTTGGTACATTTAACTTAATTTTTCCCGTTTGCAAACTTTAATAGTTATTAGCTAAATTTTAAATAATTATGTCAAAACCTTAAAAAAAACAAGTTTTAATAACCTGTATTTTTTGTTAATTTTTTTATTTTTGGCTTAAAAAACGTTAAAAGTCAAACGAGCAAAAAAATTCTTTATAAATACGGTAGTACGATGACATATAAAAACAGTAAAAAACGGCAGGTTCTTTCACCTAAATTTTAAGGTGGCCGAAATTAACGGAATCTTAAAATGCGCAGTTAGTTAAACGCCATGCAAAATGATTTTGAAGAAAATATCAAAACATGAAAATTAACAACTTTGAGCCTTAAATAGAAGATATTTTAAAGTTATATATTGCTTCGTTCTAAATTTAATGCAGTTTAAACACAAAGAAAAAATTAGGAAAATCACAAAAATTCGCTTTTTGTATAAAAATGTTGATAATGTAGAATAACAAAAATAAAAAAATTTTGCAAAAACGCTTATTTCAACATTAGTCCAGTTACTTTTGTGCTAGTTTTTTTGAGTTTTAAAAATAAGCCAAATTTCTAACACCTAAACTGGCGGCCGAAATTAAGGCGTGGCCGAAATTAAGTCAGTTACCTTAGTTGTTTTTCCATGTAAATTTTGTCATAGATTAGTCTGATTGATCAAAAGCTCTAGGGGGTGTAATTTTTAATTTGCATAATGCTTTTCCGTTTACAACCCATCTTAAATATTTTTGAATTAAAACGGGAAATGAATTATGACACATAAGGTTGTTTTTGCATGTGAATTTTATCATGGATTAGTCTGATTGATCAAAAGCTATAGGGGTTGTAATTTTAAATATGCATAATGCTTTTCCATTTGGCACTCAATCCATAAATTTTATAATTAAAATGGGAAATGAATTAAATTAAATTGGAGGTGTTTTCGCATATAAATTACCCATATATTACTGATCAAAACTTATGGGGGTTGATTTTAAATTTGCAGGATGTTTTTCCGTTTAAAACCCAATATATCTATTTCTTAAATAAAACGGAGAATGAATTATCGTATAGAGGTGTTTTTGCATATAAATTGTCGCGCAGATTACTTTGTGTGATCCAAAGTTATAGGGGTTGTAACTCCGGTGAAGGTGGCGCTGTGATGGGATTGCCAAAAAACCTAAACAATCTCACTTATGCACATTGAATCAACTATAACTTTAGATTAAAAAAACTAGCAGACATAAATTTTGTAAACATATAATAAATTGAGTTGAAGTTATATAGAAGCATGTTGTTTCATTTTTTTTTGATAGTAAACTTTTTGGATGGAACATAAAAAGCAGGCTTAAAACATAAAAAATGAATTATGATAAATGATAAAAACGGAACATAAAAGATGAATTATATACTGTGCTCTGTCTTTTTGGAAGAAGAAGAAGAAAAAGTTTGTGTTGCAAAGGTTACGGTTATGTAACATACTTACAATACAACACAAAAATAAACATACAAAATACAATAAATTTAGATTAAAAGTTAGACACAAAAATAAATAGAAAAACCAATAAAACACAAAATCATGCCATAATAAATATAATAATATTATGAAGTAAATTTTATATTTGAAAATAAACTATAAATAAATTAGTAAGATTTTTTATCTAAAATAATATTACTGTAATTTACAAGTCTATTAACACGCATCTAAGAAAATTTTGATACAGAAAAAGAACAAAATACTTAAATTATAAAAGTACTTAGTTTTTGACGAAAAATGTTTAAAAGTTTGAGAAAACTATATCTGAAGGTAGGCTATTTCAAAAATTTATAATGCTATTTTCAAAAAAAAGTATTTTGTAGTGTTAAGCCGGAATTTGGCTCTTTTTGTTTAAGACAATTTGAACGAGTAATAGTGTTTTTATAAAATCAAGAAAACTTTCAACAGGAACAGCTGTTAAGTTGTTTACTAATTTATAACAAAGCAAAGCGTCGTTTCGTTTTCTGCTCATTCAAGTTTGTCAAGTTTAAGTTCCTTTAAGCGTGTTTCGTAACTAACGTAAGGTGAAGAACAACGTCTATAAAGGTGTCTAGTGAAAGTTTTTTGCACTTTTTCAACACGATCAATATTCATTTTTAAATGAGGATTCCAAACAAATATTTTAAATTCCAATAGAGGTAACATAAAATAATTTATTTTTGCTAAATGCCGGAAACTCACTAAAGCATAACAATTATGCACTTTAAGCAAGTGAGTACCTTATTAGTAAAATCAAAATAATGAGTAGAAAATCATAATAATTAATAGATGGCTTTAATTAAATCTAACCATCAGTGTTTTCTGTAAGCAATGTACTGTTACTTTTTCCCATTGTATGTATACCAGTTCATTCAAACACAAATAAAAGCAAAACAGGTTTAATAAAAGAAGTATAATTTAAAAGCAAAACATTTATATCAGTTGTATGAAGAGCTTGAAAAAGAACAGCAGCTCTGTTTTGAGTTTTAGCTTAAATAAATGAACAGTGCTCAGAGAACTTAAGTTTTGAATCAATTAACACACCTAGATCAGGACACAGTCTTTACTTTCAATGACAATATCATTGAGCCTGTATTTTGGATTGAGCCTGTATTGAGTTTTGGAATTATTGTGACCGAAATAAAAAACGTTGCATTTGTTGATAACAATATTGAGTTACCAGTTAGAAGCCCATTAACAAAAACTGTCTAAATTTTTTTGGAAAGAACCCTGGGTTGCCTTTTCATCTGTTATACTATAGAGTTTAGCGTTGTCAGCAAAAAGCTTGACTGACGCTTTGGAGTCTAAACAATCTGGCAAATCAGTTATGCAGATTAGAAACAATAAAGGCCCAAGAACACTGCCCTGAGGTAACCCCACTTGACGCAAAAATAAAACCAAGTTAGAAAGGACTTGGTTAAAGCAGCTACAGGCAAGTGATATACGTTTTAGGCAAAAAGCAGCTACAGCCAAGTGATTTACGTTTTATGAAACCAAATTGAGAAGGATTTATGAGATTTTTATTGCCAAAATAAGCAAAAAAATCATTAACTATTATGCTCTCCATAACTTTACAAGGAATACAAGTCAATTATATTGGACGGTATTTTCCCCATAAGCAACTAGCACCTTTTTTAAAGATAAAACAAGTGCTTCTTTCCAAATATCAGGAAAAGTTCCAGAAAGCATTGAAAACATAAAAATTTTGGCTAGGGGCCCAGATATGGTAGTTGCAATATTTATTAAGTAAATAACAGGTATTTCGTCAGGGCTATGTGATGATTTATTTGGTAATTTTTTAAGCTTACATTCAACTAAACCAACAAAAAAGCAAACAAAAAATTTACCTTCATTATCACAAACATTTCTGAGAAAATTTGGCATAATTGAGTTATCCTTAGTAAATATACTTCTAAAATGGGAACGGTCCATTTCGCTCCCGCCACTTCGCTCCTGACCCATTTTTCTTCCAGGAAATTTTTGCAAATTTATTATTTTTTGCTGGGACCAACCTCGCTCTTGGCTTATTTCGGCCAATTTTATAAGTTTATCACCAAAAAGATTTGTTTAATTTTTAGGTTTCGCTTAGGCTTAGGAAAATGTAGGGTTTCCATCTTTAAGAGCGTCGCAAAAAATGCGTTCACACAATTTGCCAGGAGCGAAGTGTGCCGGGAGCGAAGTGTGCCGGGAGCGAAGTGGCGGGAGCGAAGTGTTCCCAATTCTGCTAAAATACTTATTAAATAAATTACATTTTTCAAGATCATTTACACATAAAGACACATCGTCTTTTTTAAAGGCCCCAATATCGTTTGATTTTGAACCAGAATACCCCTACTGCCACCTCTCCTCGGCCTCTCCTGAGTTAATTGAACCGGAAATCGTGACCACGTCAAAAAAGAAAAAAGCTCAAGAGCTTGAAATTTTTAGAATGGAGTGGGTTTTTAAGTAACCAAGTTAGTGTCCCAAAAACGACTGTAAAGGAGCAGTCGGTACAAATTTTCTATGGCGATATTAATAATAATATTGGTCATGTATTTTCAGCCAGTCAATGTGGCCCAGCTCAGATAAAGCCTCCGTAGGACGCGGACGTGAACCACGGAAGTGGTCTTCTGAAGCCGGAGAGGGCCCAGCCGCAAATGTCAACGTCATTAAAATAGACTATGGACTCCCACACTGGATAGAATGTCCTAATGCTTTATCTTTGCAACTTTACCTGGCTATTTTGGTCGTATTGTGTTTGGGTTCTCCTGCACTGGCAGTTGAGATTAAAAGTTTTGCAACCAATAAGGCAAATTTTTTTGTTTGGCTTCAAAATTTGGTCTTCGGGTTGACTTTGTGGGCTTTTTTGGTGGAAAATTTTACCAGTGTAAATACGTTTAGAACTAGGATTAAGAAGTAGGCTAAGCCAAAAATAACAAAAAGTTCTTTAACAAAAACTTCAAACACTTTGTGTTTGTAGCGTTTGGAACTAAGACTCCTCTGCGTTGTTAGACCTTTGTGAAAGTTGAAAACCTCAACGTTTACGCGCTAATTGATATGGGAGCGACATGCACGTTGGTAAGTGGAGAAATTGCTGCAAAACATAAGAAGTTTAGAGACAATCTCCCTCAACAAGGACGATTGTGTCAATTTCTAATCACCCCGTCGTCTTTTCAAAAATGGGAAAGATTAAGTTGAGGATTGGGAGTCGTTTTGTGACTACCCTGGTTAAGGTCCAAGAATACTTGTTTCAACTAAAGGTTATTTGGTACAGACATTTTGCGGGAGTTGGCTAGGATTACCATTGATTTTGAAATCGAGGGAAAATTGGTTTGGAAACAGAAAGGTTGAAACTGTGTTCAAACCTTTCAAAAAGCACCTTTAGCATTTAGCAACAAAAAGCACCTTTAGATTAAAATGTCTGTAAAAAGAATTTGCAGGTGGTTTTAAAAGTTTTGAAGTGAACCCCAGTTAGGAAGGTAGATTCACACTTGAAATTTAACCGGCTTTAGAAGTGGTATTTTCTGGATTTTGAAAGGCAGTATGACCCGAAACTCCCATCTTCCGCCTTTTTCCTTCATGCACACATATTTTGTTTCATTGGATGATGGAACAAAGCACCTCAGGGAGCAGGGACCACAAACGCTTCAGGGACCACAAACAGTGTTTCTGCAATGTTCCCAAACAAAAAAAAAAATATTATATTTTCTTTCAAGTACTACTGCAGTGTTGTAGACGAAAAAGGTTAAAGTGTACCTAAAATTTTGTTTAGATTAATAGTTGAAAATCTATTAAAAGATAAAAAAGAACTTTTGTTATTGTCCTAAAATCGAATAATAAAGGTGTAAATATATAGCGGTATAAATTTGATTTAAATGGATTAATAATATGAAGAAGAAGGAGATGAACATGAATTTCAAAATTTACCAACGTTCTCTAATAATGGTTGGCGCGGCGCCACGGGGCTAAATCGCCCCGTGGCGCTCCCGCGCCACCCATGATATGTTTTTTTTTAAATCGCGTAAAATTTATCCTGCCCTAATAAAGGTTTATCAACATTGGCCCCAAATATAATATTACTTTTACCAAAAATAATCGCTCTCAATGTCTTCAATGTCTTCGCCCAAAACCATGTTATATTGATGGTGATGAGGCTGGTTCATGACAGTTTCCCAACTCATTTTTCCCACATCTTCTTCAAAATGCGGCTAAAACTGATAGTCATTTTTTTTCTTTTTTCACTTTTTTCAAATATACCATTGATTTTTTTATCAAAAAACAGTTAAAGAAATATTAATACTTTATTTTTTTATTTATACCATTGATAAACTAAAAATTAACTTATCTTATTGTTGCATTTCTTACAAGTGCAACTTACGTTTTTGTGTTTTAAATAACATTCAAAACCTCGTGATTTACAAAAATAATCTCCGTAAAACTGCTGTGTTTTTAAATTGTTTGTTGTTATTCAAAATTTGACTAAAGCAGTAAGCGAGAACAATTGATGTAACTTTTAAGAAATAATAAAAACCATAGTCATACATCATCAACCATAACGGAGACTAGATCTTCGTGTAGTTGGACTTCATGAAGCATGGATCGTTTAACTGGATTAAGATTGCAAATCGTTACAACAGGAAACAGGGCCGAATCGTCAAATTTCAACTCCACTATCGTGTCCACTGGGTACGTGAAGTATCTTCGTATGTAGGTGCTAACTTGATAGCACACCTAAATTTTTTTCGTTGTAAAACTTATAAAACATCAGATAAAAATAGAAACTTTGCAATTGAACCAATTTTATAACGGAAAAGAAAGAAGAATTACCCCAAAATTATAAATTTTTGTTTCTATTAACGTAATCTAAAAAAACTTCAAGCTTTCAAATTGTAAAGAATGTTGTTAATCCGACAAAAGATAGGCAATGTGATATTAAGCGTCTTTTCCTGGCAAATAATTTATTATTACCCACGAGTATAAAAGACTTTAAAGTGATTATTAAATTTATTTTAAAAAGCCGCTACAAAATTCTACAATAAAAACAGCAGTTCTCATTCTTTCTGCTATCTTATTATTTGTATTATTAACCAGCCGGAAGGCAGGTTGCACAAATAAACAAACAGCACGCTGTTCAACCACCTTTAAAAAAATGAATTTGGCTAAATATTCCTGTGGCTTGGGTAGCTCAGTGGCAGAGCGTTGTCACGGTTAGGGCAGGGTCGCTGGTTTAAACCCAGCTCCAAGCCCAAGTTTTTCAATTTAATTGAAAAATGGGTGTGGAAGCAGAGTCTACAGTAATATTTGCTAAATAATAAATTGACGAAATCAAAAAGCCGCTACAAAACTCTACAATAAAAACAGCAGTTATCATTCTTTCTGCTATCTCATTATTTGTGTTATTAACCAGCAGGGCAGGTCGCACAAATCAACAATAAACACAAGAACAGCGCGACGCTGTTTAAACACAGCTTTAAAAGAATGAATTTAACCAAATATTCCTATGGCTTGGGTAGTTCACTGGCAGAGCGTTCCCACAGTGAGAAAAAGGTATATGGTTCAAGCCCAGCTCCAAATCCCAATTTTTCAATTTAATTGAAAAATGGGCCTTGAAGCAGAGTCTACAGTAATATTCGCCAAATAATAAATTTAATTTAAGATTGAAAAATTAGCGGTGCTTAAAAACTAAAATGATACCATAGTCCAAGCGAACAAAAATAGCACTATCCACACCAATTTGCAAGCGCAGCTATCCGCCCGCTTGATGTCGTGGAACCCGTCGCCACCCACCCGATCCGCGAAATCCGAAGTAATCCGGGCGACTGTCATTTTCCACCTCTCTAATTAGTCCTCTAATTTGTCAGACTCTGTCGATTTTTCAGACTCTTCTTCTGATTAACCGTCATGCCAAGAAGCGCTTTTGAAAGTTACCATATTTGCTCTTAGATTTTAATCATGCTTCCAACTATAATTTTGGAAAATATAATTTTAACCTAAAGTAATATCGGAAGACATTTTTTCACTTTCAATGCAGTACCAACTGGTCTATTTAACATGTAATAAAAATACCGCAAAACGCTTTTTGTGGGATATGATATTCGTTCTTATATGTACAATTAGATGTGATTACAACTGTACTTTTTGGAAATGTAATTCTAACCGGAAATAAACTTCGCAACGGTCAATTCAACGCGAACACTTTTTGTCAAAACACTTTGCCAATTTGTTAGACTCTTTAATTTAACAGTCATACAATTAGGCTTTTTGGATGATAGGATATCCGCTCTTAGATGTACAATTTTGAATTTGATTACAGTTATAATTTTAAAAATAAATACAGTTTTAAAATTTTCTATACTGAAGTTCGAAGTTGAAAGGATTCACCAGTTAGTTTGGTTCAAATTTTGGCGTAAAATTTGTGATAAAGCGTAGCATTCAGTAAGTAACTCTTTTCCAGACAAAACGCATTTAAAATTTTTTATCCAATCCCAACAAATTAAAAAAATACTTTAACTTTACTATTTAATAAAAAAGGTTTAAACGCTTGAACTTTTGTTTCTTTTTTTGAGCTATTTTCAAATTCCAGATAGTAATCAATCAGTGAGTTTCATTAAGAATTTACCAGAAATAAACCTTGTGTTAATAAATTCTACGTTTTGCCAATTTAATCAAAACAAAAAATTTGATTTATGAACATATAACCAAATACTATTTTACGTACTATTTTACGAGCTATTTAACGTACTATTTTACGAGTTTTAGTTCCTTGAATTAAATTCCAAAAAGCAAACCAACAAGTAGTCAAATAAATTTGTTAACAAAATAACATAGGAAAAGTATTGAGTGTAGTGTAAATCAATTCTTACAGTCTGCAGATTTATTTTTATTAAAATAATTACAGAAAATGTTTAAAGGACTACTTATCAAAACAACCTTGTTTATTAAAATTAACGTCGATGCTTATTTATTATTTTTTGATATAATTTAATAATTGAAAATTAAAAATTTCACGAATGAAGTTTTACTATTTTGGATCAAAATGAAAAAGTATCATACATACATTGTAAGAACAATGCTTTATATCAGTTTTAATTGAATATAGCAAATTTTGTATTTTTCATTTTACAGATTAAAAAAGCAACTGATAATAAGTGATAATTTAAAAATTTTAACTGAAAATTTTGATGATATAAAATTCACACTTTTTATGGATTTTAACGCGTAAAACATATATTATAAAACACTGGTGTCCAAACGACATATAAAAAGAATGCTTTTTATGTAACTTTACTTTAATTGATGATCGATTTGTCAGCCATGGTTACTTACTTCATCTAAATTTAGTTTCTATAATTTTATCCGCTTATGATTTAAACTTTACTCAAATTATTTTTGTTCAAAGGCTTGGAATAATATTAAATTCAACTCAATTTTACAAACTACTATATTTTACACACAGTTTTTGTCAATTTTACCAAATCTAGCTAATAACTTTACGCATTAACCTAAATCCTTTATTTAACAACTTTTAGCTATAGTAAACTACATTAAATTACTTATTACTGTGATGTTTCCAAACTCCGAAAAGGATCTTTACTTATTGAAGCTCTGTAGAACTTTTCCAATATATTTTTGTTCTTTGAGAACTAAAAGTTAAATTCCATATATTATTTCTTCATATTTTTAAATAAACTAAACTTAATTAAAACTAATTAGTAACCAGTCTTATCATTTTTATGTTTAACCCGTTCCCGTAAAGTCCTTTTCCCTCGCTACAACCGTGAAACCTTCGTAAGACAAAGGTAAAACCTTCGTCTCACGGTGGTGGTATTTTCGTATGACAAATGTCGTACGTAAACCTTACCGAGGTAAGCTCTTTGCATCAAAAATATATAATATAACGAAAAATGTGCAACTCCTATATAAAAAAGTAGGGAAAAGGTGGCCTTTATAATGAGCCTCTCCATTTAAATGACACTCTCCATAATAATGGCAAAGTAGCCATTTTAATGCGGGGAAAATATGCTGTTCGCCTACGTTATTCAGTACAATTGTGCGCCGATCAATAAAAACATTTCATTTCATTTGCGGGATGCGTGCGCATTTAGTGTAAAGTGACGTAGGCGAACGGCATATTCCTTTGAATTAAAAGGCCATTATTATGGAGGGAGGGTGCCATTTAAATGGAGAGGCTCATTATAAAGGCCACCTTTTCCGTACCTTTTTATATAGGAGTTGCACATTTTTCGTTATATTATATATTTTTGTTTGCATGACCTAGGTTTTACTTCCATCATATAAATATTTTTTGTGCGCGAATAGTGCCCAGTGAGCGAGCAAATTGAACTATAGTCTATACAAAAATGATGCGGACTGGGGACAAAACTCGAACTTTAAAATGTTATATATCCATAACAAAGGTTAGAATATATGCGGGACATATATGGGAGCATAGCTCAGACTCTCGGCTATCTTTTGAAAAGGTTAGAAAAAAATGTTTTTCAATGACGTCATCACTACAGCCGATGCGGTGAAAAAAACCTGGTTCCAAAAAAACAAAACTTTTTTATTTGTACGAGATAAGAAAAGACGCTTGATATGCTGTTAAAACATACTTTTCTGAGTTTTTTTCTAAAAGTTTGAACGAAATCGGCTCGCTTAAAATTTTTTTATAATGCGTTGAATGCGTGTGGTTTTCGCGATTTTTCGCCAATTTTTGCCACGCTAATACACTGTTGGACACATAATGTTTGTTTTGCTTCCTGCTCGAAGTGTGTACGATATTGATCATATTGTTATATATTAAATGTCCGCCAATTTTTATTCCGTACTTCTGACCTAAAAATTTTTTTTGGGGGGTTGACCCCCCGGGGGCTAGGGGGGGCCAAACACGAATGCCGAAAATTTTTTTTAAAATTTTTTTTCAAAACCATCAAAAATGTAAACTTTATCACATATGATGAATTTTTATGTATTGTTTGTGTAAAAAAAACCTAATATTAAGCTTACAATAAGCTGTCAAAAATGACGAATTTGAAATTTGGAAGGATTCCAAGCCCGTATGCTGGCAGCAGCAAACCATTAAATTAAAAACTTTTCCAAAAAAATAAGTCTTAAAAGTTTATTTTTTTGGAATTTCTAGGTTATTTCATTAGAAAAACATATTTTCAAAATTAAAATCCTACTACAAAATTGCCAAATATCGCAGCTAAAAAATGCTCTTTTTTAAGTGTTTTCTTACTTGCAAACATGTTTCCCCGTTTGTCAACACAAAAACAAATTTATAATAATATGTCTCTCAACTTTTGCCAATTTTCCAATGTAACTTTTTAAAGTAATACTATTTTTCGTGTAAAAACGTTTGAATCCCCGATCTGGTCTGAATTACGTCATTTTAATTGCGGAAAAACCAATAAAAACCATCAATTATGACGTAATATCAAAAATTTGCATGCCTTAAGGAAGTATTTTCAAATTTTAACGAAAATTTATGTTGCTTTTTTATGGGGTTATTTCGACCATTTTTCAATATTTGAAATCAAAATAATTTTAAAAAATTCAAAACTATTCTTTTAAAGTTTATTATTCTTGCAAAATTTTTTAATTTAATAATTTTTTGCTGCCAGCATAGGGGCTTGGAATCCTTCCAAATTTCAAATTCGTCATTTTTGACAGCTTATTGTAAGTTAATATTAGGTTTTTTTACACAAACGATATATCAAAATTCATCATATGTGATAAAGTTTACATTTTTGATTGGTTTAAAAAAAAATTTTTAAAAAAATTTTCGGCATTCGTGTTTAACCCCCCTAGCCCCCGGGGGGTCAACCCCCAAAAAAAATTTTTAGGTCAAAAGTACGGATAAAAATTGGCAGACATTTAATATATAACAATATGATCAATATCGTACACACTTCGAGCAGGAAGCAAAACAAACATTATGTGTCCGACAGTGTATTAGCGTGGCAAAAATTCGCGAAAAATCGCGAAAACCGCGCGCATTCAACGCATTATAAAAAAATTTTGAGCAAGCCGATTTCGCTCAAACTTTTAGAAAAAACTCAGAAAAGTATGTTTTAACAGCATACCAAGCGTCAATCCAACACAACACACATCACCAAACTGCCCGCTATGCAAAACACAAACACACACAACACAACACCTTTTTACATGCACACACATCAATATGACACTGGGACCAGAGGACCTTTGGGCAAACCCCGTAGCGGTTGCTGAGCTCCTCCGGGAGTGGGAAGAGGGGGTGAGCAAGGCGAGAGGCGTGCCGGACGGACCACACCAGGGTTGATGGAAACCCTGGAAACTGGCAAACTCAACAACGTCATCGAAAACCATTGTTTCCTAACTTTTTCAAAAGATAGCCAAGAGTCTAAGCTATGCTCCCATATATGCCCTCCACATATTCTAACCTCCGTTATGGATATATAACATTTCAAATTTCGAGTGTTGTTGCCAGTCCGCATCATTTTTGTATAGACTATAATTTTTTCAAAACTTATTTAAAACTATGAACAATCACGACGGTTAATTAAATGTACACAAAGGTCTCGAGAAGAATTGAAAGTAATTAGTATATGACGCTGGTGAAATAAAAAAAATGAGCATAAAAAGTTAAGAAAACAAAGTATTTTGCTCTTTTTTCACCATTTTTAACAACAAGCGGTTGTCTATATTTATTTTACTCATGTTTTTTTTAGTTAACCACCGTTATATACGAATTATTTCAATTTCTTCTCGAGACCTTTGTGTACATTGTATTAATCGTCGTGATTGTTCATAAAAATAAACCTAAAAATGTGTATAGAATAATTTAAGACTGGTTCAAGCTTTAAACTTGTCCCTTCGCTTTAATTGAGCGAAGCTCCAGAGCGTGGTATTGGAGGGTAGGAATATCGCTATTTCACACTTTATTTCGCAAGTTAACACTTTTTAATTATTATCGCGTCTCAGACGAATGCAAATTGCGTCTGGTTTTGTTTTAAAAAGAAGATTTTGGTATAAATATACCAAAAACAAACCAACCAATCAATAATCACTCATTTTTCACTTGTGCACATCTTTTTGTACAAAGGTTTTCGCTTTAATTTGCTAGAATTTAATAGTAACGTATTTCAGATAGCATAAATATTTTTATTAAGAAAATCATACAATAATTCTGGAATGTTTTTTTCCTTTTCCCGTAAATTTTCTAACAATAATCAATAAAACCTGATACATAAAACTTAAAAATAGTTTATAAATAGTTAATAATTTATTATTGGCACCATTAATATTAAGCTAAACCAAAAAACATCTATTGTCTGAAATGAAAATTTAAAATATCAATCATAGTAAACTGAAAATTTCAATTTCCCATTGTTAATAAAAAATAATAAAATCAAAATCTCCCGAGATTTCCTTTGTTATAACATACAGTAATAAAAAAACGATTTGTTTATTCAATTATTATTTAATGAAAACACTCTACAAGAAGGCTTATTTACTGCTCTTTTGATTCTTTAGAACACTTTTTGAAATAAAGAGAAATGCACATTATTATTTATTTGGCACTTGGAAGTTCAAATTGATCTTGAGGTTGCAGTTTGTGCCACCTCTGTATCTTTTGCCCGGGGTTTTGAAGGCACCACATCCATTGCTCGCGACGCTCGCCCTTCGCCGTCGATCCCAGCGCCACCCCACCTAAAACATTTTACTTTTTAATGATATTGAAACTACATATAGAAATTTACTAATTTTTCTACACTTATTTCTGCAACTTTCATAGAGTTTCAACAGTTTTTATCTTAGCCTTCAATCAAATAACTAATGTTTAGGTGAATAATAAACTTAAATTCTATCTTAACGCAAAGCAAACAATATAAAAAAACAATCTAGAAAAACACAGTTAGGCGCATAAAATTTTGCTTGGAGGATATAATTTTATTTTTCTAAGAAGGAGTTTATTAGCTAAAAGCCACCGGAGTCAAAATAGTTTTAAAATAAAAACTCTTCATAAATAATACATTAAATATAAAATAAAAATAAAACATAATCACAACAATATATAAACATTATCCAATTCAATTTCTCACATAAAATTACATTATATATCAATTCTCTTTATATTTTTCACTATTCTAATTAAATTTATTATTATTTTTTCACTATCATCTATTCATTTTAAATGCCCAACTAATACTATCATACTACATAAGTTTTCACTTCCTTATTTACAGTTTCCATTTCATCTTATTATGTTTTTCATAATGTTTTAAAAAAACACTAAAAAATTTTTTATGTTTATTACGGTCTATGCTATATTTTTTATGAAATCCCAATACATACGTAAACACCTTTCAATATCCACATAATCTAAAATAAATAATACATATAAACTGTAACACAAACAATGTATAAATTTATATATGCGAGGATTTGCCCTAATATAAAAACAAGTAATTTTAATAGTTTTATACATATGCATGTGGATATATATTGTATAGCCACTTATATATATTTCCATTATTACACTATAATAAACTAAACATAAAATTTATAAGCATATTTTAAATATATATATATATATATGGTATTTGGGTGTTTACAAATCCAAATATAATATTTCATCTTATTATCATATATAAGGCTTATATATTAACTTCATTGCTATTTTTAAATTCTTACTATTATGTATGTATATATATATAGATTTTCAACATTACCAGTACTATATATATATTCTTTATAATCTTATAATCCATATCCCCTTTTCCCTTCCATTATAATGCATGAAACGAACAGAATATCTTTTATTGTGTTCATTAAAACATTATCTATAAAATATAGGGTGGGTGACAACTAAGTTTGCTCGTTGGCCTGGAGTCTTTAATTTTTGGAAACAAATATACTGCTGAGCAAACAAAATCAAAGATAATAATCTATCAAAGACAATATAGTATACTTTGCAGTCCTGCGAAGCGGAAAAATTATTATATTGATTTATTTTGTGCCTTTAGAATGCACTAAGATTTATATTAAATATCATAGTTATAATGGAGGACCACTTTTGTATCACCAATACACAGTTGCTGTTAAAAATGCTGAAATAAAGTCATTCTGTAATGTATATTGCATGACTTAAAAAAAATTTGGTTCAAAAAACAGAAAATTTTGGTTAAATAATGTTTAAAAATCATTGTTTTTATTA
Source organism: Microlaimidae sp. YZB2_3 (assembly GCA_030248175.1). Taxonomy (NCBI): domain Eukaryota; kingdom Metazoa; phylum Nematoda; class Chromadorea; order Desmodorida; family Microlaimidae; species Microlaimidae sp. YZB2_3. The sequence goes on along the minus strand of JASAMX010011531.1, from coordinate 19,760 downwards.
TATTCCTGTTACTTTTCTATCATCATTTTAAAATATTTATCAAAACCTCTACAATAGGTGCACATAAAAAATTTATCTTGTAAACAGTACAATTTTTAAAAGACTCACCAATAAAATCGTCAGTTTTACCCACATCTCTATCCCACACAGTTATTTCAAGCGATTTCTTTTGGAGTTCAGCTGTCGGTGAAGGCATATAAAAATCCTAAAACAAATCCACATTAGGTATGTTTTCTTGTTTGTTCGTTTGTTATAGAATTTTCTGCTGATATAAATTTAAAAGTCCTAATCGTCCCTCATGAAAATTAATTCATTATCTTAATTGTACCTCATAAAGTCCACGAAACAAAATGATAAATTAAAATTTGTTCATTTTTATCAATTCATTTGATTATTCACGCTTACTGGAAAGCATACATCTAATCAAACAGCAAGATTGCATAAAATATGCGACTCTTTGGGTGAAATTTTAGTAAAATCTCAGTGTTGCAATTCAACCCTTTTCGATTATAACTGCGTTTTAAATAGGAAATTTATAATCGTGTTTCACGTGTAAATATTAGTGATATTTCCCGGAGCTGCGGAGCGGAGCTACTCTTTTAGGAGCTCTGGAGTAACCTTTCGCCGCCCTATTTGTGTACTAACTTTACGAATAATTAAAGATTGATACCATAGATTATTTTCGCCAATTTTTTTTTGTATATTAATTTTTTTTTCAAAATTATTTAAAACCCTAGAAATAGTCAAAAAAAGCAGATAGAGTCACTTTAAAATGTAATCCAAGTTTAGATAAGCTTAAAATCATTCATTCCGGAGCTCCTTCCGCTTTAAATGGCCGGAGCTTCGGAGCATGATACCGGAGGGTGGGAACATCACCACTCAATATATAAGGGATAATTGAATCGAACGCCCAGCAGTGCAAAAAACATTGAGCAGCGGTAGTGTTGTGATAACTACTTAAGTAGTTAACTACTTAACTACTTAACTACCATGATTTTGGTTAACTACTTAACTACCTACTTTCTTTTTCAAAAAGAGTTAACTACCTACTTAACTACCAACTTTCAAAAAATAAATTAGTTAATACAAGTCGTTAACGAAGTAGTTACAAAGTAGGCAGAAAGTAGTTAGCGAAGTGGAGAGAAAGTACTTAGTGAAGTAGACAGTCAAATAGTTAGTGTCTTTAAACAATCAATACCTGCGGGGCGCACATATTACAAAAAAACTCAGCTGTTTGAAACAAAATGTGACAGCATGTATATATCCATTATAATTTGCACGCGCAGAGGGTCTTCAATAAAACTCCATATCTGGGCACTAAACAGTGATTTTATACACACGGTGCTTTACAATAGACTATTTCGACATAAGGCGTTTTACACAGTAAAATTCCAATACACATTAGGCCGAAAGTTGAATTTAAAATAATATATAAATGAAAACTTCTATTAATTTTTGCAGTGCAAAATAACTTGTAAACACTAAAGAAAAAAATATAAATTTGATTGGATTTGTAATAATGTAGTTATTAATGTTTAATTTCGTAAAAACGCGAACATAAAAAATAAAATTACGAAAGTAGGATTTTACTCGATAATCAAGGTCGGGAGTTCGAATCCCAATGAACTTCTTTTTTCATTTTTTGTACCGGGACGTATAATTTATATTTAGTTTTTTTAGTGGTAGATAGAATATAGCTGCATAATACTTACTTGGTGTTTTTTTTTTTGGAAAAATTATTTTCCGGAAGATTATTTACATATAAAATCCACAACAATAATGAAAAACAATATTTCGTGGAGGATTTTTAATTAAAAAATCAACCATACTATTATATTAAAAAAAATTAAACAATAGACTCCAAGAAGGTTTTTACATTACAGGTTTTTACATTACAGACTTTGGTTTTAATTTTTTTTGTGTCTATAGCAAAATATCTACATCAAAAATTTAGTATCTACATCAATCACTAGCAGATCTATTTTCTTTCTTATTTTATTAATACCAATCAATAATCAATTCATTGTGATTTTTTTAAAATATCTTAAAAGATCTGTTTTTTTATTAAATTCAATTTCAATAAGTTTAAATGAAATTTTGATAAGTTTAAATTCCCGGTACAAAAAATGGAAAAGGAACTTCATAAGGGTGCGAAATCCCGACCTTGCAGTCTAAAGCCGACCGCCTCAAACCACTAGACCATCAGACCATCAGATGAAATAGAGTAAAATCCTACTTATATATTCGGTGCTCGGTATGATCGTAATTTTATTTTTTATGTTCGCATTTTTACCAAATTAAACATTAATAACTACATTATTACAAATCCAATCAAATTTATATTTTGCCTTTAGTGTTTACACGTTATTTTACACTGCAAAATTAATATAAGTTTTTATTTAAATATTAATTTAATTTCAACTTTCGGCCTAATGTGTATCGGAATTTTACTGTGTAAAACGCCTTATGTCGAAATAGTCTATTATGAACCCAATTCAAAATGTAGTAATGCTTTAATTAAAGTTTTTTTAAAAAATACGTCATAAAATAGATGGTTGAAATAAATCATAATTAGACTATCTTTGATTACTTCTTTTAGTTAAAATAGAACAAAAATCTGTTGGTTTTTATTTAATCTAGTGTAAAAAAGGGTCAATGTACGGTTTAAAAAATATTTAAGTTAAGAAAGTATTTGAAAGCAATCATAATTTTGTTATAAAATAAATAGTGAACTATAGGGGTCAGTCATAAACTCTTGTTTTTATTAAAAGTGAACTGCGGAGTTAAACTTTTTGTCTTCGATTTTTACTCCTTTCCTGTCCCCAATAGCTCACAAAAATTTTTCAACAAACTTTCTCCAGTGGTTTCAGAAGTTATGACCCCACAAAAATGGCGTTTTTAGACAATTCTGTACGTGAAAGATTGCTCAATAGGTATAAGTTACAAATTATGCACTCAAAAAAGCGGCTATTTTCTACTTTAATTGGATACCTTGATCATTAAGATTGGTGCAGTATTTGTCAAGATATTGTGTTTTTTGTAGAAGAAACCCTCGATTTTTTTGTTTGGTACAAAAAACCTGTTTGGTACAAAAAACCCGCGACTATTTTGCTAAAAAAACCAAACGACGGCAGCAATTTGATGAAGTTTGCCCATCATTTTTGCCGTCACTTTATATTTATATCAAAAAAAATCTTGGGTGTTTTGTAGGGGAAACGCAATATCTCGACAAATACTGCACCAATCTTAACGATCAAGGAATCAAATTAAAGTAGAAAGTAGATAGACGCTTTTTTTAATGCATAATTTGTAATTTAAATCATTATACCCATTGAGCAAGTTTTCACGCACAGAATTGTCGAAAAACGCCATTTTTTGGGGGAGGGGGGATCATAACTTCTAAACCACTGGAGATATTTTGTTGAAAAAATCTTTGTCGGCTATTGAGGGCAGGGGTAAAGTTTTCACAAAAAACATCAAAATCAAAGCCAGAAAGTTCGACTTTGCACCACACCTTTAAACAAAATTTGCACTTTCTCGCTTCCGTTGTTTAAGAAGATATAGAAATATTCCGTTGTTTAAGAAGATATAGAAATATTTAATTATTAAATGTGACAAAGTATTTTTTACATTAAGAATTCGAATTTTTAATTCTACTAAGACTTTAATATAAGTATATATTTAGTTAAAAAATTACCTACTTAACTACCTACTTAACTACTTACTACTTAACTACCTAGTTTAAAAATTTTAAGTAGTTAACTACCTACTTACTACCTACTTGTAATTTTATTTAACTGCTTAACTATCTACTTATAATTTTAAAAGTAGTTAACTACCTACTTAACTACCTACTTTGATTTTTGGCTAACTATCACAACACTAAGCAGCGGTTGTTGCATTTTCTTCTGTGCGTTTGACACGCGCTTTTTTGACTAAAGAATCGGAAAGGGTTAGTATTAGAAAACAAGGTTAGGAAAAATGCCCGAGGACTAAAAATGTCATGGTTTCGTTTGCGGTCATTAGTGATGTTCCTACCCTCCAATATCATGCTCCGGAGCTTTGACCTTTTAGAGCGGAGGGATCTCCGAAGCTTCGCTTCTTAAATGAGCAATTATATGCTTATATAAGCTTAAATTACATTTAAAGTTACTCTTTTTGCGCTTCTAAGTCTATTTTTATTGTTTTAAATAAGATTTAATTATTCATAAAATTAGTAGGAAAATAGAGCGGAACTCAGGGAGTTGCACCGGAGCTCCTAAAAGTGGAGCTCAGCTCCGGAGCTTAGAACTCCGGGGAACATCACTAGTGATCATTAATAAGTCGGGTATTATCTTTTCGATCGAGTTAAAAAACATGTTAAATGTAAGTAAAAAAATAATGGCAAAATTATAATATGGACACAAGTAACTATAAAGGCAATAAATATATCGTTTGTTGGTGTATGCATCTGAAGCGTCCTTTTTAAATATATCCGGTTGTGTGTGTGTCAGATATGTCCTTTATGTAATAGACAAAGTGGTAAGCGGGCCAAAAATGAACGGCCATAATTTTCCATTTTTTTATATTATAAATAGTGGACCCACGCCAATATTTTAACTTTTAAATTTTTGCAATATTTTTAGGTTTATTAGCAAAAAAGTAATCTATTGTGTTTGTAAAAATAATAAAATCAATTAGTCGTACAAAAATACAAACAAATCATTTCTAACTTATACCAGTATATTTATTTATGAGATATTTTATTAAAATATTACACGCTGTCGAATAAGAAAAAATTACCTCATTAAATTCAGGATTACATGTTTTCTTTTTTACTTTAGTTTTTGCAGAATGTTTCTTTGACGACGAGGGTTTTAAATTTCTATAATACAATAGAATCTGAAATACTACCATTAATTAGTTTATTTTATTTATATTAGCATACTATATTTTATATAATACTAAAATCATATTAGGGAGTAGTTTAGGACTTAGACTATCAGGTAACACTAAAATAGTATCACTTATCACTATTATATCACTTTAGTGAAAGGACATTATCTTTAAATTTTTTTATAAAAAGATAGCATATAACAAGTGACATGTGGGACGCTCATATAATTTAGCATTTGTAGAAAAATTGAGAGCAATTTAATCGGTGATAATGATTTTGTAATGTTTTGAATGCACACACGCCTTTTGCGTTTTTTTTTTTGCTGAGTGAATTTTTGTTTTTATGTTTTTTTAATGTTAAATCTTTTTTACAAGCCTTTTAAATTAAAAGATTTGATGGATTTCACACATAATCCTTACCGGCCAAAAATATCACCTTACCTAAACGATCAAAGGCCAAAGGCCAAATCATCCTTACCTAAATGACCAAAACCGGACACTTATGGGAAATTTTATAAACATTTTATCAATAACTATAACAGTAATGCTATAATAATTGTGCTATATCACAAACTATTATTTTGTTTCTACCATAAGCTAAAAAACGCCAGCATTGCCAGGAATGCATAAGAAAAGAATGTCCGACTGTGTGTTAAACAGTTGTTCTAATTATACGTAGACTATTTCACATTGTAGATTTTTCATCGTGTAAAAAATCTACTACAACCTGTGGAATAATCTACATGATAGTTTTTTAATGATGTAAAACTCTTTGATGATGTTTTATCACGTAAATATTTAACGTTTTTTGTTGAATCCGAAGTATAATTTATTTTACATGTTAAAACTATTTTTAATGATTAGAATTATTCAACAGTATTATGTAAGAAAATTTCATGTATGCATTTTTGCGTTTCCAATTTATTTACTTCATAACTTACACTTTGACATAGGGATCGGAGTATCCGGAACTATCCATTCCAAGAAGCTCAGCACATCTCAGGATTCCGACGCACAAAGCTTGAGTTTTGGAATCGTAGCCGAGACTCAGAAGCACCTTCCCTCGCTCCTGATGCTCTTCGTCTACTTTATCTACCTAAACATTTTTTAAAAAATTCACTTTTTGCCTAAAAGGTAGAATGATTACGTACCGCTTATATAAGAAAACTATATTTATTCATTTATGGCGTTATATTTGCGCTCACACACCACTTAGCTAGCAGTCTATTTACTTTTTATTCAATATATTAGAGAAAAATTCATTGCCATTTGTTAAACTTTCTGCGTTTTTCGGGTTGATTTAAAAGAGTTTTTCTATTGTGTTTTTAAATTAACTAATTTTAAATGGTGCAAGTTTGCTTGCATAGTACGCGGTTTTCTTTAAATACGAAGAATACACGATAGTTTTAAGGTGAAAAAACCGGGAGTATAGAGTATTTAAATTATTGAACTGTGTAAAAACAGTGAATTAGTTTCTATTTACACGCGTCTTTATAGTTCTCTATTTTGACTTAATTTTTAGCTGTTTCCGCAACAAATGCTTGTTATATTATTTATTTTTTAGAAAAAAAATGACGTAAAATTAATAAGTATTACCGGCATTTGTTTCTCCAAATACACATTAAAACTTCGAGTTTTTTTGTTACTCAGCTTTTTAAGCGGGACTCTGGTTTCACCGAGAAAATTCGAGCCGATTCTGTCTTTGTCCATCACCTGCATATACAAATGGAATAAAATATTTGAGTGAACGTTTGCTACAAATAAAACCTATATTTATACTGTTATATTATTTTTGTTGCTATATTTTGTTAAATATAGACCCAACAACACCATACTTAAGGATTACAGGCAGAGAATAATTCAGAAATGGGTTAAAAACAAAACAAAAACAAGTGTATATAACTTGACAAGTCGCGCAACCTTATTTTATTTAAAATATAGGATACACTTTAACGATTTCAAAGTAATGGAATTTAACTTTATCTGTCGTCGTCAATACTTTATGTTTTGCAATACTTTTTTGTATAAAACTTTTAAATACATAGATCATACGTGTTTGTTACTCCAAAGCTTAGTTCACACTGAAGTGGCAATTGGCAAGTAAAAGTAACAAACACGTTCCCACAGCAGCTAGATGTGACCAGACGATGTAACAATGTAATTGCGAGGGGACTCGTTGCCTTTTGTCACTTTTTACTTGTCACTCCAGTGTGAACCAGCCTTAGTAATTTAATTTTATAATATTAAACTTATTATAATAGGATTATTAATAATATTTTGTAGATTGTTATTTGGTTTTATAAAAAGGCAGACACACACACATGTTAATAAAAAAATCAGTCGGTACCGTTATTCTAAGGGTTTTCGTTCGCTTGTCTTCCTCAGTAACGCCAAAGTAAGTTAATTTCTCGTCCCATTCTGGATTTAAGCTTTTGTGAATGGTTTTTGTTCTTAATTTCGTTGACTAAAAACAATTACGATTTTTTATCTATTAACTGTTTTTAATGTATTTATTTTAAAGTGATGGTGGGTGATTTTCAGTACATGTGGATAAAGACACGTGAATTGCTAATTTTTTGGAGCAGTGATGAGTAAGCTCGATATCTACATAATAAATAACGAGTTCAAATGTGCAATACTAACTTGTAGTGTAATTTACATTGCTTTTTTAATTAATAACAATCAATGAAACAGATCACTTTAAAAAATGTATTACACCAAAAAAATTCCAACGGTTAACGAGTTATAATAATAAGAATACTGCGCTTGGTTGAAACTGATTTTGTTTTATATTTATACACCGAAATTGGTGTTTACTGTTTATTGTTTGTGTGGTGTGTTTCTACAACTTTCTTATAATTAAAAAAATCTTTAAAAAATTTAAAAAAGCGAAAATGTTTTTTGCGTATCTCGTTGTTTTTAAGTAAAATTTTTCTTTCTAACTGGTATTACCAGAATAACAGGACTATTGTTTAATCTATCTTGTTTATATATTGAAACAGTATTTACCTTACCGGCACCAGGTAATAAGTGTAGTTTAATATAAGGATCAGAAAATCCTTTAGAGTCCATAGCTTTTAAATTCTAAAATATAAAATACATTGTGGAATATTCGTTATATACCAAAATAGCTTAAAAGCAATTTATTAAATGTCTAACTGTGAAAATAATATCACTCTAAACAGAAAACCTGAAAGGTGGTGTTTTATTAGGTTTGACAAAAATTGATGCAAGGAACATTACATTACTCAATTTTTTAACCTTAAAGCTTTCCATAAAAAACTCTTTGCTTACGATGGTAAACGAGCAGTATTTTATGTTTTTAGTATAGCAAACTAAATTCTGATATCGTGACACGGGCTCCAATATAATTTCTGTATTTTTTTGCATATAATATGAGACCCGAAAAGAAATTTAGAAGTATGTAAAAGTACCTGAGCTTTTATAAAATGAGCTGTAAGTGTCTTTTTATCGTCATCATATGTTAAAGTGAACTCCAAAGTGCCAAGTGTACCTAAATTTAATATAATATTTAAGATCTTACTTAATTTAAGTGCATAAATTTTTAGTTTTGTTAAACCTTTTAAAAAGGCGAAATAGAAAGTGTCTGGCATATTTTTATTTTATTAAAATAATTATGATTTTATTTGTAATTTTTTTCATTTTTAATGAAAAATTCATTTATAATCGTTTAAAATCTATAGCCTCGTATATAAAAACTAATTTCAAATATTTCATTGATTTTTAAAAGCTGTTTGTTTGGAAAACTATAATCGGTGAAACTGCGATAAAATAAATAATTTCATACAATATTGTTTAATTTGCATGATACATGGGTTGCGCGAAACTGATTGAACGTCCAGTGTTTTTTTTGTCTGGTTTTAAAACCAAAGCATTCCGGGGAGTCCGCTTGTGAACGCACTTTTTAAACCTCAATCACCTCAATCGTGAGATTTTCAAGGATTTTCTTAAAAGGTCCCACAGAGAATACTAATTAAGGTGATTTTCTGAATAGCCAATAAACAAAAAAACGCTCTGTAATTTGTTGTTACTAACACGGATTGCTCTTGGAAAAGATTAAACAGTTTTAAAAAGACAAATTTTAGCAATTTTGCTTAGTGATAGCGTGGCTTTAATGTACTTAGGCCTTTTAACCCGTTCCCGTGAAGGATTTTGCACCGGAAACTACAACCGTGAAATTCAAAAAAAAAAAGTAAAAACTGAAAATACAAACATATAACCGTGAACTTTCCGTCATAGATAATAAATATTTGTATTTTTGTAAAATTTTGTATTAATATACTTTTCCTTACCAGTTTTTTTACGTCTTTATTTTGTGAATAAACTGGAATACCCAGTAAGAAAAGCAAATTAATAAAGCTGTACGGTAGTAATATGCAAACTTTTTTACAAATGAAATGTCCCTACGTAATACACTGTATCCGTGCAAAGAATGTTTCATAAGGCCACGTACATTTTTAATTATACTTTAAATGCATTAAATCCTAAAAAATATTAGGTTGACGAAATAACAAAACGAACGTTACAGATGTAAGAGGAAAAAGCGATTGAGGGTATTCGAGTTAATTTTAATTGAAATGGCTTATTAGTTTAATAAATTGATTAAATTAAAATTTTAAATACTTAAATTAAAAAAACAGAAGTTCTGTTTTTTTAATTTATTAGAAATTTCTACTATTAATTAAAATTCTGTTTATTTTTGGAAAAAAATTGCAAAGTATTCTTGTTTAGAGTTTGGTTTTTAAAATTATTTGAAGAAAAAATAAAAAATGCATAAAAAATACAAAAACAAAATGCTAATCTAGTTATTTTTTTAAGTAAAAAAAAATGAAAAAAATGTTATTATTTAAAATTAATATTTGTTCACAAAATTTATGCAAAAAACTTTGCTTGTTAGACTTGACGCTTCCTGAGAGCGTTTAAGTTTGCTTTTTAATAAAAGACGAGGTAAAAATGATTTTTTAGTTTTTAACACTCTCCCCTAATTCCAAGTTTATCCCCTCAGACTTGTGCACCAATTTTCTGATACACGATTTACTCAGCATTGAAATCTGTGACTTTTTGTTTGTATTGCACATTTGCAGAATGTAGTTTTGTTCTGAAAAGTCACCAGAATAAGCAAATGGTTGAAAATCGTTAATAAATAAATTGGATTTTATTTTCAAGAATTAGTCAAATCAAACCGCCAAAGTAATGACTATTGAAAAATTTTGAATAAAAGTAAGGCAAAAAAATTGGACAAAAGACGCGCAAATGCATCGACGTAAAAAATCTGCACGGACATGTCAGTCATGAAATTTTTTGTATTGCAAGCCAGTGAACCAGTACATTTTTTGTAATTCAGTATTGAATGAAACTTTTTGTTCTTGACACAGTCATTATCTTTACAGGTAAAAATTTGCTCGCTCTCTCCCACTGGTCCTCGGGCACGCAGAAGAAAACGTTCGTTTGATTTTGTGTACTGTAACTGCGCGTCCATGGTACATAAGTGGGATTTTTTCCCCGGAAGAAAACTTAAAAGAGCTTCCAGACACGATTTCTGCTGCATTTGCATTGGTAGATTTTGATTTCGACAAAAAGCAATTTCTAAGCTATCATTGGCTGATACAAACAAGCGACAGTTGCAGCCATGGCAACTGTACCCATAGTATTTTTTTAAGAACGGGTGTTAAAAAATTGTTTATAATCTTTCACAAAAACGGCGATAAAAATTTTTAAATATATTATTATGTTTCAATATTTTCTAACAAAAATTTTGCTTTTGTTTAAAATGCTCATAAACCAAAGTTAATATTTTATTAGATGCGTGTGTCTAATATTAAAGACGACACGTCTTAAAAAGGTTCAGATGCAATTAGGCGATATGTGATTTTCCCCAAGAGCTTTTACACGCTTTTTAGTTAGGCAGACACTTTTATTGTTAATTCGACAATATCTACCTTTGTCAAAAATATTTAAGTGATGTCCAAAACATTTTTTTTCTTGTTTTATGTAATTGGTGAATTAAACGATACCACAGTAAGCACATTATGCAGTATGCAACTTTCATTCATCTATTAATTCACTGACATTTTTTTCATCTAAAGTGTCCAAAGGACAAAAATCAATAGTTAAAATTTGGCAGTTTTAAACGACATTTTTTTTACTTTTTCACAATAATATTTGCATTTTTTACCAAAAAAAACGTAAGAAATATATAAAATTTATAAAATTTTAAAGTTGTTTTGAGGTGACTAATAAACTTTCGATTTTTATCCTTTAGACGCTTTGAACGACGTTTAAACTAAGCTTTTTAAATTTACTTAACTTTCATGTGTATAATTGTAGTTTATATCTAGCTGAATAATTTCTACCACACCAAACGTTAATATCAGCGTTCACAGCATCACAGTTCAGCTTTTAAAATCACGCATGCGTTAATTTTTCAGCACATTGCCCATGCAAAAACGGTTCTTGCACATAGAACATCAAATTTTTTAGAAAAGAATATGGTCCGTAACAGTGAAACTTCACATAGCAAAACCAGTACGATGTATATATTCATTTTAGGGTGTACAAATGAGCATAGCTGGATTACAACAGTGTTGTGTGCTTTTTTGGGATTCAAAAACAGTGTTTTTGTGATCAACAATAAAAACAAGGGAAAAACCGAACAAATAGTTAATAGTATATACAACTAAATACTTTGATTTTTAAAGATTTTGCATTTTGTTTTTCTTGTTGCATAATTAATTAGCAATCACATAACACTCAGCCTTTTATGCACTTAAGAATTACACAATGGACTGTGCGACTAAAAACAAACCTGATGTACGGCGGGAGCAAGATAAAGCGCGTGGGACATCTGAAGATTTTGGCGATGACGATTTCCGAAGATTCAACGAGCGTGAAAGGAAAAACATGCGTTTACGACTAACCCCTGACTCTACACAAAAAGAAAAAAAGCTGAATTTATTGCTATAGAAACGTAAAAGTGTAAAGAAATTATATATAACGAAAAAAATTTATTCCGTTAAAAATTAAAAAAAAATAAATATATCAAAAAATGAAAGAAAATATAACTGAAATACTAAAAAAATTATCATAATAAGTTAAAAATTAGAGTTGAATGTGAAAAAAAACTATATAAAGAAAAGAACCATTTCTGGTAGAAATTGAAAAAAAAAAAAAAGAAAAAAAAAAAAAAAAAAAAAATAAAAAATAAAGAAAAAAAAAAAAAAAAATAAAAAAAAAAAAAAAAAAAAAAAAAAGAAAAAGAAAGGAAAAAAAAAAGAAACAAAACAAAAACAAAACAAAAAAGAAAAAATAAAAAAAAAAAAAAAGACGGGGAGGAGGGAAAAAAAAAAAAGGGAAAACGGAAGAAAAAAAAGGAAAAAAAAGAAAAAGGAAAAAAAGAAAAAAAAAAAAAAAAAAATAGCAACAAAGAAAGAAAAAGAAGAGAAAGAAAAAAAAAAAAAAAAAAAAAAAAAAAAAAGAAAAAAAAAAAAAAAAAAAAAAAAAAAAAAAAAAAAAAAAAAAAAAAAAAAAGAAAAAAAAAAAAAAATAAAAAGAAAAAAAAAAAAAAAAAAGAACTAAATAAAAAAAAAAAAAAAAAAAAAAAAAAAAAAAAGAAGGGGAGGAAAATATAACTATTAGGTGAAATCTAAAATTTATGCTTGACACTGACTGCTATAATAATTTTTTTAAAACAAATAACAAATAAATTAAGTCAAAAGTAATTTATATTTTAGGTCATTACGAATTTTAGGTTATAATTTAAAAAGTAAGCATTTATTTGCTTTAGTGTCAAGCATTATTTCGCGAATTCACGCGGAAAAACACCACTGACGAAAACAAAGAGCAAGAACAGAAGGGTAAAGAAAAGGTTGGAGCAAAACGATAGGAAGACGACGACAAGAAAAACGCCCTAGCTTGTGGAAGCGAACGTGGGCCTCCGGTAGGACCACTGGCACACTGACGGGTGACAACGATGAGGGCGGTCAGCAGCCCCGACGGAGGCCGCTAGCAGGCCACACCACTTCTTACTCTGTCGTCCTCGGTCCGAGGGAGGTCGGGCTGGAGTCCCATTCGACGAACCGCCGTCCGTTGCTCCGAAGCAAAGACAACGAGGTGGAATACTGTGCTGGCGCTCGTCTCCGCCTTCTCCGGCGTCGCCGCCGCCGCACTACTGCTCGGCCCGGAGATGGCCCGGCCCGGACCGACCGCCGCCCGCTTTGGATCCATCGGGTCGCTTTCGAGGTTCCAGGTCGCGGATGAGGCGAGGACACGGTGTCGGCTGCTGCTGCTGTAAGGTTCCGCCTGTCCCGGAGACTCCGCCGTAGAATGGACACCGGAGAGAGAGCCCCGCCCACTTTGGTGGCCGCCCCAGCCAATCCCGGGGCGTAGCTGGACGAGGACTGCGGGAGGTTATGAGAGCCCCACCGCTGCTCGCACCCCCGCTGGGCACGGCGGAATTAGGACGGTTCCCGGTCTCGTGGGACTGGTCGCTTTGAACAACTAAAAAAGGAATCCTTAATGATGTTCGAAGTTACGTATTATCTATAGGAAAGATTAGAAACGAAAAATGCACAGGATATATATATAAATGACTAAAGTTTTTGCAAAACGAATGTGCACTGGTCGAAATTTTTGAATATATTTTGCTAATTAAATCGTATAGGTAAACTTTACTAATATTAAAAAACGGGCTTGGTACCGACTGATAATTATTAGGGTAAACCGCGCAATTTCACTTCAGATAGCTTAAATTTTGTTTTGAAATAAATTTTGTTTTAAAAAGTATGAAAAACGAGCGTATACTTTTAATTCATATCGACTTTTGGCCAGTAGTGAACATGGTTTTTGTTCAAACTTTAGTCATTTATATATATATCCTGTGCATTTTCGTTTCTATTCTTTCCTATAGATAATACGTAACTTCGAACATCATTAAGGATTCCTTTTTTAGTTGTTCAAAGCGACCAGTCCCACGAGACCGGGAACCGTCCTAATTCCGCCGTGCCCAGCGGGGGTGCGAGCAGCGGTGGGGCTGCGTCCAATAAGCTCCCGCAGTCCTCGTCCAGCTACGCCCCGGGATTGGCTGGGGCGGCCACCAAAGTGGGCGGGGCTCTGTCTCGGGTGTCCAATTCTACGGCGGAGATCTCCGGGACAGGCGGAACCTTACAGCAGCAGCAGCCGGACACCGTGTCCATCGCCTCATCCGCGGACCTGGAACCATCGAAAGCGACCGCGATGGAATCCAAAGCGGGCGGCGGTCGGTCCGGGCCGGGCCAATCATCCGGGCCGAGCAGTAGTGCGGCGGCGGCGACGCCGGAGAAGGCGGAGACGAGCGCCAGCACAAGTAAATTCCACCATCAGTTGTCTTTGCGTTCGGAGCAAACGGACGGCGGTTCGTCGAAATGGGACTCCAGCCCCGACCTCCCCTCGGACGAGGACGACCAGAGTAAGAAGTGGATGTGGCCTGCTAGCGGCCATCCGTCGGGGCTGCATGACCGCCCTCATCGTTGTCACCCGTCAGTGTGCCAGTGGATCCTACCGGAGGCCCACGTTCGCTTCGCGGACAAGGCTGAGGGCAGGCGCTTCTTGATCGTCGTCTTCCTATCGTTTTGCTCCAACCTTTTCTTTACCCTTCTGTTCTTGCTCTTTGATTTTCGTCAGTGGTGATTTTTCCGGGTGGAATTCGCGAAATAATGCTTGACACTAAAGACCGCAGAATAAATGCTTACTTTTTAAATTATAACCTAAAATTAGTAATGACCTAAAATATGAAATACTATTGACTAATTTATTTGTTATTTGTTTAAAAAAATTATCTCAGCAGTCAGTGTCAAGCATAAATTTTCAGAGTTTCACCTAATAGTTAATAATTATGTCACTCCGCCTTACCCTGCAAATGCCAAAAATTCTATGTTTATTTTAAAGTTTTTTTAAAATCAGATTTTTCAAAAAATTTTAAATTTATTTTAAAAAAGTTTACTTTCAATTTTTTAGATAAAAAAGTTTTCGTTATTTTCATTTAAAAAAGGTTACTTATAGCATTTTCTCATGTTCAAACAGTGCTGTTGTATGCCTGTGTTTGATATATTATGTTTATAATTGTGCCTTATTTAAAATTTAAGTTTAAAGTTAGAGTTTTTTGTGTTTTACGTTTAATACTAAAATCAATTATTTAAAATTTTGCTAATTTTGATTTAATAGTGATAAGATATTTGTTTTACTTAACATAAATAAGTCAATGCATTCGTTTGTGATCCAGTGAACTAAATCTTGTGGAATATGGCAATAATGATTAGTATTTTAAAAATTTTTATAAAGAGGTTTAACAACACGTAGGACTATTTTATCAAAGGCCCAACAATGTGAAATTTAGAAAACAGCTTTAAGTTTTCAATCACTTTACTGTTTTACTTGCCCACAACAGTGGTTATACCAACACAATTGATTGATTCATGGAAGAAATTTTTGGCCGCGTCACGTCCACGTGGGCATTATTTTTATTGCAGTTGTATTGTCGTAAAAATTAAGTCAAGCGAAAATTCAACCACTGTTTTCGCAAGTAACAAGACAAATATTTTTAAAATACTTTGTTTAACATAACTTTCCAAATCAATCTAACCAAACGATTAATATTTATTCCCTGTACTCAATAACACGTAAGTAATATTTTTTTTTTATTTTTTTAACTTTTTATGTTGTATGAATAACCTATTAAATATTAAATTTTCTAATTGGTATGTATGTATGAATAGCCTATTAAAGTATGAATGACCTATTAAAGTATTAAAGTATGAATAACCTACTAAATATTAAATTTTCTAATTGGTATGTATCTATAAATATCGGAAAAAAACTACTTAAAATTCTTTTGAATTTTACTACCAGGAAAATAGGTTCTTTAACTTAAATATAGTTTTTTTTTCACATTAAACTCTAATTTTTAACTTATTGTGATAATTTTTTTAGTATTTCAGTTATATTTTCTTTCATTTTTTGATATATTTATTTTTTTTAATTTTTAACGGAATAAATTTTTTTCGTTATATATAATTTCTTTACACTTTTACGTTTCTATAGCAATAAATTCTGCTTTTTTTCTTTTTGTGTAGAGTCAGGGGTTAGTCGTAAACGCATGTTTTTCCTTTCACGCTCGTTGAATCTTCGGAAATCGTCATCGCCAAAATCTTCAGATGCCCCACGCGCTTTATCTTGCTCCCGCCGTACATCAGGTTTGTTTTTACAGTCGCACAGTCCATTGTGTAATTCTTAAGTGCATAAAAGGCTGAGTGTTATGTGATTGCTAATTAATTATGCAACAAGAAAAACAAAATGCAAAATCTTTAAAAATCAAAGTTTTTAGTTGTATATACTATTAACTATTTGTTCGGTTTTTCCCTTGTTTTTATTGTTGATCACAAAAACACTGTTTTTGAATCCCAAAAAAGCACACAACACTGTTGTAATCCAGCTATGCTCAGTTGTACACCCTAAAATGAATATATACATCGTACTGGTTTTGCAATGTGAAGTTTCACTGTTACGGACAATATTCGTTTCTAAAAAATTGATGTTCTATGTGCAAAAACCGTTGTTGCATGGGCAATGTGCTGAAAAATTAACGCATGCGTGATTTTAAAAGCTGAACTGTGATGCTGTGAACGCTGATATTAACGTTTGGTGTGGTAGAAATTATTCAGCTAGATATAAACTACAATTATACACATGAAAGTTAAGTAAATTTAAAAAGCTTAGTTTAAACGTCGTTCAAAGCGTCTAAAGGATAAAAATCGAAAGTTTACTAGTCACCTCAAAACAACTTTAAAATTTTATAAATTTTATATATTTCTTACGTTTTTTTTGGGTAAAAAATGCAAATATTATTGTGAAAAAGTAAAAAAAATGTCGTTTAAAACTGCCAAATTTTAACTATTGATTTTTGTCCTTTGGACACTTTAGATGAAAAAAATGTCAGTGAATTAATAGATGAATGAAAGTTGCATACTGCATAATGTGCTTACTGTGGTATCGTTTAATTCACCAATTACATAAAACAAGAAAAAAATGTTTTGGACATCACTTAAATATTTTTGACAAAGGTAGATAATGTCGAATTAACAATAAAAGTGTCTGCCTAACTAAAAAGCGTGTAAAAGCTCTTGGGGAAAATCACATATCGCCTAATTGCATCTGAACCTTTTTAAGACGTGTCGTCTTTAATATTAGACACACGCATCTAATAAAATATTAACTTTGGTTTATGAGCATTTTAAACAAAAGCAAAATTTTTGTTAGAAAATATTGAAACATAATAATATATTTAAAAATTTTTATCGCCGTTTTTGTGAAAGATTATAAACAATTTTTCAACACCCGTTCTTAAAAAAATACTATGGGTACAGTTGCCATTGCTGCAACTGTCGCTTGTTTGTATCAGCCAATGATAGCTTAGAAATTGCTTTTTGTCGAAATCAAAATCTACCAATGCAAATGCAGCAGAAATCGTGTCTGGAAGCTCTTTTAAGTTTTCTTCCGGGGAAAAAATCCCACTTATGTACCATGGACGCGCAGTTACAGTACACAAAATCAAACGAACGTTTTCTTCTGCGTGCCCGAGGACCAGTGGGAGAGAGCGAGCAAATTTTTACCTGTAAAGATAATGACTGTGTCAAGAACAAAAAGTTTCATTCAATACTGAATTACAAAAAATGTACTGGTTTACTGGCTTGCAATACAAAAAATTTCATGACTGACATGTCCGTGCAGATTTTTTACGTCGATGCATTTGCGCGTCTTTTGTCCAATTTTTTTTGCCTTACTTTTATTCAAAATAAAAAATTTTTTCAATAGTCATTACTTTGGCGGTTTGATTTGACTAATTCTTGAAAATAAAATCCAATTTATTTATTAACGATTTTCAACCATTTGCTTATTCTGGTGACTTTTCAGAACAAAACTACATTGTGCAAATGTGCAATACAAACAAAAAGTCACAGATTTAAATGCTGAGTAAATCGTGTATCAGAAAATTGGTGCACAAGTCTGAGGGGGTAAACTTGGAATTAGGGGAGAGGGTTAAAAACTAAAAAATCATTTTTACTTCGTATTTTATTAAAAAGCAAACTTAACGCTCTCAGGAAGCGTCAAGTCTAACAAGCAAAGTTTTTTGCATAAATTTTGTGAACAAATATTAATTTTAAATAATAACTTTTTTTTTCGTTTTTTTTTACTTAAAAAGATAACTAGATTAGCATTTTGTTTTTGTATTTTTTATGCATTTTTTTTATTTTTTTCTTCAAATAATTTTAAAAACCAAACTCTAAACGAGTACTTTGCATTTTTTCCAAAAATAAACAGAATTTTAATTCATAGTAGAAATTTCTAATAAAATAAAAAAACAGAACTTCTGTTTTTTAATTTAAGTAATGTAATTAAGGAAGCCATTTATTAAAACTAATAAGCCATTTCAATTAAAATTAACTAGAAATACACTCGATCGCTTTTTTTTTAATCTGAATTTTTTTTTATTTGTGAACCTAATATTATTTAGGATTTAATGTTTTAAAGTATTGTTAAAAATTTAGTGCCTTTTGAAACATTCTTAGCTGTTTCAAAATAAAATTATAGGGAGGTTTGTTTGTAAAAAAGTTTCTTTTTTTATTATTTTGACTTTTCTTAATGGTATTCCAGTTTATTAACAAAATAAAAACGTAAAAAAACTGGTAAAAAAGTATATTAATACAAAATTTTACAAAAATACAAATATTTATTATCTATGACGGAAAGTTCAGGTTATATGTTTGTATTTTCAATTTTTCACTTGAATTTTTTTTTTTAATTTCTCGAATTTTATTGAGTTTCCGCTGCAAAATCCAGTAACGTTTTGACTTAAAAGGCCTAAGTACAGTAAAGCCATGCTATCACTAAACAAAATTGCTAAAATTTGTCTTTTTAAAACTGTTTAATCTTTTCCAAGAGCAATCCGTGTTAATAACAACAAATTACAGAGCGTTTTTTGTTTATTGGCTATTCAGAAAATCATCTTAATTAGTATTGTCTGTGAGACCTTTTAAGAAAATCCTTGAAAATCTCACGATTGAGGTGCGTTTGAGGTTTAAAAAGTGCGTTCACAAGCTGACTCCCCGGAATGCTTTGGTTTTAAAACCAGACAAAAAAACACTGGACGTCCAATCAGTTTCGCGCAACCCATGCATCATGTATTTATTTTATCGCAGTTTCATCGATTAGTTTTCCAAACAAACAGCTTTTAAAAATCAATGAAATATTTGAAATTAGTTTTTATATACGAGGCTACAAATTTTAAACGATTATAAATGAATTTTTCATCAAAAAAAAAAAAAATTACAAATAAAATCATAATTATTTTAATAAAATAAAAATATGCCAGACACTTTCTATTTCGCATTTTTAAAAGGTTTAACAAAACTAAAAATTTATGCACTTAAATTAAGTAAGATCTTAAATATTATATTAAATTTAGGTACACTTGGCACTTTGGAGTTCACTTTAACATATGATGACGATAAAAAGACACTTACAGCTCATTTTATAAACGCTCAGGTACTTTTACATATCTTCTAAATTTCTTCTCGGGTCTCATATTATATGCAAAAAAATACAGAAATTATATTGGAGCCCGTGTCACGATATCAGAATTTAGTTTGCTATACTAAAAACATAAAATACTGCTCGTTTACCATCGTAAGCAAAGAGTTTTTTATGGAAAGCTTTAAGTTTAAAAAACTGAGTAATGTAATGTTCCTTGCATCAATTTTTGTCACACCTAATAAAACACCACCACCTTTAGGTTTTCTGTGTAGAGTGATATTATTTTCACAGTTAGACATTTA
>JASAMX010011530.1:0-11146 GCA_030248175.1 Microlaimidae sp. YZB2_3 | reverse complement strand
AATAAAAGTACAATAAAGTAGAACTAACGCAAGAAATTTTGCTTTTGTAACATAATCGTTTCAAAATGGAATGAATTAACCAAAGAGCAAGTAACTATGTATAAACTCACTTTCAGTACTCAAAAACTCGCCAAAATAATATTTAATATTAGGACTGTTGGCCTTTGAACCATTTCTAGTTAAACCATGTTTCCGTACCTGTGTCTGCAACCATGTCGGTTCGCACATTGACATTGCATCTAACTGTTGGTTTATCTAGAATAAACACTTTGACATTGACGTGTAACATTGGGATTTTAATTTTTTTTAATGTTTTGTTTTTTGTTGTGAAGCCGTATCTCCAATTATTTAAAAAAAAACATGTGCACGCATTTTTAAGCTTTTCCACCATTGAATAGAGTGGATTTTTTAAAATGAAGTATTGTTAAGTGATTCAATTGTGTGCGTAATTTAGCCTACATTGAAAATTCAAAAATAACGACATCATTAATAATCACTGTACATGTTAGATTTGTGCTAAATAAAACAAGGAAACGTGTAACTTAAAATGTGTATAATTTTTTTTAAATTTAACATTTCCTAGTTTTAGTTTGTGCATCACCTACAAGCTAATTTCACTGTATTAACCCTTTTTTAGAAGTCACAAAAAATAAAATAGAATAAAATTTTCCTAGGAGGGAGGAGGCTGACACCCCAATTTAAGGTGCACAGGGGATCCAATTGAAAAGCAAAGTTAAGATTGGAAATGAGAGCCCTAAAAAAACCCCAATACCTATTTTTATAACAAATAAAGTGACCCAAAAGTGTTTTTTTTATTTTAGAGTCCCTGATTGTTGATTATAATCTTGTGTGTATTCACATTCCGTCTTTCTAGTGGTGAATTCTCACACAAAATGTTTTGTTGTAAGTCCATCTTCAGAGTGAGTTGTCCCTCAGTTTGTAATTGTTTTAAAAATATTTTTTTGTTTAATTTATGGTTACGTTCAGTTTAATTTTGAATTATGTGCACTTTGATTTTAAGTTTAAGTTTAAATATTTTTTAAATTATTTCTGAGTTGTTTTGAATTATTCTGAAATTATTTTTATTTATATTCAATATATATTTTAATTAAATTTTATGTTTTTTAGTTTTGTAATTATGTATCACATTGACTTTGAATCTAAAAATTATGTTCTGGGTTTTTTTTCGCCAGCGCCTAGGCGCCCGCTGGCGCCTAGCCTCCAAATTTTAGGCGCCAGCACAGAGATCTAAGCGCCAATAACATAAATTTTTTCTATTTTCACAAAAAGGGCACATATTATTAGTTTTTTTCATTATATGCATATTTTTAGATAGCTTTTGTAGTCAAACGTTTCGTGTTGTATAGTAGTACAATTAATTTTAAAAAACGACTTATTTTGCCCATCTCAATATTCAACTTGAAATGCATAAAATTTTGTTCAAGAATTATATAATTTAACAAGAAAACATAAAGACTATGGTTGAATTATATCTGGCTGACGCTGAAAATTAGAATACAGACATGAAGGGACCAATTAAAATTGTGCGGTAATGCGTTTTAAAAAAAAAAACAATAAGAACGCAGAATAGTTTTTAATTCCACCTTTTTTTCACAAAAAATACAAAAATTAAACAACTTTAGCCCTTAAAAAATTGCATTTAGGTTACAAATTAAGCAATTTAATAAATATTTATTAAAGTACCGTTTTTAATCTTTGTTATTAATCCGCTTTAGTGAAAAATTTTAAATGTTTTTGTTGTTAACTAATCAATTCAATACTGCAAATATCGCGGTCAGCTAGATTTTTTTTGCCTATAGTGATGTTTCTACCCTCCCACATCATGCTCCGGAGCCCCGGCCACTTATAGCGGAAGGAGCTTTGGAGTTCATTCCCTAAAATATTTGATTTCAAGCTTATTTAAGCTTAAATGTTTTAATTATTTTATTCGCATTTTTACAGTTTTTTTAATTGCCTTTAATAAGTTTTGAAAAATTTTAGTTTACAAAAAATTTTTTACTAAACAATCTCTAGCATAGCTTTTTTTATTATTCACACAATTAGTACAACCATAGGTGGACCGTGAATTGCTCGTAGACGTGGATTGCTCCGTAGCTCTACAAAGCGGAGCTCCATTACAGACAGCTTGAAGCTCAACATTTTAGTATTAAAGATAAATTAAATTCTTTTTAACACTTTGAAAATTCTTGCAATATCCGTGCAAGCAAAAAAGGATTTTCTCAGAAGTTATTTTCAGGTTTTAATCAAAAGTAATAATGGGTGTTTTTAGATTTTATGTTTAAATGGGGTTTTTTTAATTAAAAAATGTAACCAGTTAGAACATTTACCTAAATCTTTACATATATATATATATATATATATATATATATATATATATATATATATATATATATATATATATATATATATATATATATAATATATATATATATATATATATATATATATATATATATATATATATATATATATATCATAAAAAGGATTAAATTGTAGATAAACTAAAACAATACGCGCTGAGCGAAGCGAAGCGGAAGAAAATTTTAGAAAATTAGTCTTTTGAAACCCTAAAAATTTTGTGTTCTTTTTTGTCTGGTTGCCTAAAAAACGGTTAAAGAATACGTTTATGGCCAAAAATCTAGGCGCCAGGCTGGTGCCTAGACCTAAAATTTTAGGCGCCAGTGGCGTCGATTTGGCATAAAAAACCTAGATTATGTTACTATTAATTATAGTTATAAAAAATAAAAAGAAGAAATCGAAGTAACAGAAATTTTAAGGTGCACTTTACTAATTCATAGTGCATTTTTAATTGCTGTGTAATTAATACTAATCGAATTATTAGGTCACCCTGAAAAAAAAATTGTGTTTCACCAAAAATTAATTTCGAACAGTTAACGGGTTGTTAAAAAGAATATCGCTTGGTTATTTCGAATGTTGTTTCTATACACATTTTTCAAAAGAAAACTTTTCTGAATGGATCTTAACAAAACTTAATAGAATTCATACTTGGGTACCAAAACTCTTAAATTTTAAATTTGATTAGATTTTTAAAAGTATTAGATGAATATTGCTATTTTAAAAACATAATATTCAAAAATGATGTTTGCTTTTTGGTTTATGATTTAGAACATGTGGTTTAGAACATTATTATAATTACAAAATGTAAAATTTAAAGAAGTGAAAGGTCTTTTTAATACGTAGTTAGCTTTTTTTAAAGTAAAACTTTTTACCAGCTAAATAATAGTACCAGAATAACAGCAATAACAAAAAATACATTAACTGTGAAACAAATAAGAAAACACAATTTAACTGTAAAATAGAAACAAATTAATTTTTTTAAAATGACATTACTCATTTAATGCTTTTTTGAATTAAACCAAAATTAAAACTTAAGCTTTCTGGAACCCTAGCATGATTTCTATTATAGTAGTATCCGTTCAGTAGAAATGTTGGGTGTTTTTTTTGAAAAATTCTGTATAAAAACAATATTGGAAATAACCAAGCGGTATTCTTGTTAAGGTCTGCCTTCAATTTAATCCAACTTTTATAGCGGTTTTATTATAACATAATTCAGCCGTACAAAACTATGTACTGCATTTTATTGCCACTTTTAAAATAGAGCATGTAGTTTTAAAAAAATTAGTTGAATTTTTCAGATGTTTGCTGTATAGAGGTACCAAAAACTAACAAATGAAAACCAGATACATTTTTTAACTCGGAATTATGTTGATGTTGTTTTTTTAATTTAAAAAAAAATTGGTAACTGCTACATTTTCCTTATAAAACACGCTTTACACCTTAAAATATTTTAGCTGAATTGCGTTTGACACCTGTTGCTAAACTTATGAGAAAACTCTTTTCTCCAATCTGATAAGATCTAAATAAGGGCTGAAAATAAAATATACATACAACAAACTAGGATTTTAGGCAGGACTATTCGTGATTTGCGGCTATATATTTCGCTCTGTGTGAATGAATGTGGGAGGAGTAAAAATTGGAAATCTTTACGTTCATGGAAGATCAATTTTTTTTGCAAACCACTTATTAGCTAAAGTGATTCTGGAGCGTTATAATCCTGTAGAAATCCTTAAAACTGAACAATTTCCGTTAAAATAGGAGGGTTTTGACCATCTTAAAATGTATATTTATTAGATTAAAAGATATTTATCTATTTTCCGTTTTTTATTATTTTTTTTATTCAGTTGCATTTATTCTTAAGCTTACTCATTAATCGCCGTTTTATTTTTCGTTTTTCATTAATTTTTTTAATTATTTGTATTTATTCTTAAGCTTACTCATTAATCACCGTTTTTTAAGGTTGATTTTAAAACTGGGCCGAATGAAAAAAATGGAAAAATGAAATTTTTTCAAAGGTATGTTTCTTTGACTGAATAAAACTTTTGTTTTATTTTTATTTTTGCTAGATGATCGGAATATATTTTTTGTAAACACTTTTATAAAAAACCAAAGATTGTAATAAATAGAATCGCGTATTCTAAATAAATTTTATTTGTTGAAAATCGACAAATGGATGTAATTTATACGAAAGGAAACCTAGGATTTCGGAAAGTCAGAATATGGAGTGTAACAACAAGGATACAATTAATTTTGAACTAAAGTTTCTTCAAAAATAAATGAGACTGGCAAAAAACCTTATTTTTAAACGTCATTATATCAAAAACGGCGCACCAAATTATTACCATATTATTTATATCAAAGTGTAGCATAGACTTTTGGCTATCAGTTAAAAGTGATATTTAAGGACGACGCCAGGAATACGGTGAAAAAACCTGGCCTTGAAAAACATTAGTAAGAAATAAGAAACGCCGCTTGGTATACTACTATAACAAGCTTTTCCTAAGGCTGGTTCATACTTATGACAAAACGTCCTTTGGACTTTGTCCAAAAGACAAATACAGCGTAAAAACGTCCTTTGGACTTTGTCCAAAGGACAAAGTCCAAAGGACAAAATCCAAAGGACAACGTATTCATACTTTTGTCCTATGGACTTTTCCCTTTGGATTTTGTCCTTTGGACTTTGTCCAAAGCACAAATTCTAAGTAGCATTCATACTTCGTTCAAAGGAAAAAGTCCAAAGGACGTTTTGGCTTTTTTAAAATTGTCCTTCGGACTTTGTCCAAAGGATGTTTTGTCATAAGTATAAACCAGCCTTTAGTGTATCTGAAATTTTCAGCATGAATTTTTTTAATAACGGTTTAAATGCGGTCGATTTTTGTATTTTTCTACTAAAAAATTGTTTACATGTCGCGTTTTTACTTCGGACACTTAGGACTCTTTGAGTTTCGGCCGCACCAACAAAACTGATGAACCAAGCGTGCGCTATATTTTGCGGTTTTTTTCAGGAATCAAAAATTTTTTAGCAGGTGACCTCTCGGAGAGGCTAGGAGAAAACAAAAAAGTCTGTACAGTGTTTTTTTAGATTTTTTTTATCAAAATCAATAAAAAATGTTTACATTCGACGACTTTCGGTGTATTATTTGTTAAAAAACTTTTTGTTATTACGCTTACAACAAGCTTTCAAAAATGATGCATTTAAAATTTGAAAGCGCTGCAAGCCCTCATGGTGATAGCAGCAAATCGTTTAAATTTAAAAGTTTTGCAAGAAAAACAAACTTTAAAAAATCAGTTTAAAAAATTTTAAATTCATTTTGATATAAAACATTAAAAATTCGTCCAACTAACACCATTTAAACATAAAAACGATTTTCGTTGAAATTTGTAGAAACCTCGTGCCATACGTCATAATTGATAACTTTTCATGGCCCTTTCAATTAATATTGAAACTTAAATGGGAAAATAAAAAAATCAAGTTAATTTTTATTTAGTTTTATTATTGCATTGTTTAATGAAAATACATAAAAACAGTGCAGTTTAACGAATAGCTTATATGGTGTTTTTTTATCAATGCTCCTTTTTTCAACGAAATAAATATAAATAAAGTTGTGAGTTGAAAATTCCTAGCCTTAGCTAAAATTAAGCTGTACTGTTGAATCATAGGACTATATGAGATTAGAATTTTTTATTTGTATTATTGCCGGCTTTGTACAATGTAATTTGAAAAGTGTCATAATATTAAATATATCACAATCAGCAGCATGTCTAAATTTATTCGTCCAAGAAAGAATGCACAAAAGTAGAGAATGTCTGACTGTGTGTTAAACAGTTGTTCTAATTATGCGTAGATAATTCCACAGTGTAGATTTTTAATCATGTGCGAATTTTGCTAGAACCTGTGAAATAATCTACAGTTTGTGGAATATTCTACATGAACATTTTTCTACGTAATACTGTAAATTATTCTACATGTTAACCGCGAAATGTTAAAATGTTAAATGTTAAAACTTTTTGATGAGGTTTTTTCTCGTAATGTTGTCAATATTTAACGTTTGTTAAATTCAACTTTTAAATTATTTTACATGTTAAAGGGGGAAATATTTTTTAATAATTTGCGTTATTCGACAGTGCTATGTAAGATACCTTCATTTATGAATTTTGTGTTTACAATTTCTTAGTTTGTAAACTGCGAAATGTCAAAAACTGCTAAAGTAAAATCTTTAGATGATGCTTTATTTCCACGTAATGCTTTCAAGTATTCTTGGCTTTTTGTTGCATCCAATGTATAATTTTTTCTGTTTGTTAAAACGAGGAATATTTTGAACAACTTCAACTATTCAAAAGAGTACTGCTTAGAAAAATTTCATCTAGGAATTTTGCTTTTACAAATTTTACTCTGCATAATGAAAATCTACATGTATATTGCTTCACATAATTAGAGCCATTGTTTAACACACAGTCAGACAATCTCTACTCTTTTGCATTCTTGACCCAAACGAACAGTGTCACAACACAAGGGGCCTGCGCTATAGTGTTTTTTAGTCAGATTTTTTTATTATCCAGCCGACTTAAAGAAATCTATTAAAATTTGAGCGTTACGGTATAGTTCCCTATAGCAGACCATATGTTATGGTATACCATTTTGTTTATTAAAGACCTCAGTGAAAACAGCCTATTAGAACGACTCATAATCATTAAATTTATTTTAGAAAACGGAAATATTGGTTGTTTTTGCTGTATGTTGTTATTTTGACACTTATCGCACGGACTTCTAACATATTGAACGGATATTGGATTGGAAAGCGTGCGAGTAAAAAATATTTATTATACAAATTGGTGGAAAATATCTAACTTTATATTATATTTTATCCAAACAAAGACACATTGATTGCTCCTAAGCGGACCGTACCTAAATATAGCTTTCGAATGCTAAGTGCCTCAGATGGTGCACTATGAAGTGCCCTAATTAAGTGCCCATATTTGGGTAAAACAGCCTTAATTAAACAAGCACAACAGCCGTAATTGACAATCGACAGAAATGCGAAAATAATTCGTTGCCATTGATGCTATTGGAGAAATCGAACAAAATCACGAAAGGAATACTTTGCATATGACGTGGTTTAATTTGCATGACAACAGTTGGCACGCAGCTGATTAGTCGTTCCGTATTATTTTCAGTTCAGTAATAATACGTTTAGTAGTTTTTGTGCAGTTTTTTAACAAATAGTTTAGGAAATTCGACAGTTGCGAACGTATTTTCCACACCTCACTACCTCTTACGTGACTTTAGTTGATGGCTGTGATTTATTTTTTTTGTGTTTCTGGTCAAATTACAACACTGTGGTAATTGAGACTATATGTTGTTAACCTTTAAAATTAGTTGTTGCAGATAGTCAAATTAACTCGCAAAAATTTTTCATCTTCAAAATTCAAAATATACAACTTTTTTGGGATTCTTTAGGAACATACCATTAAATTGAAATAATGAAATTATCATAACTTTTCTAAATACAATTAAAATTAATATTAATACAAATTAATACAAATTCAAATTAATATTAACTTTGCGCCTGGAAGTCCAATTCTGGGCCCCCCTTACAACTCTATACCAACATAAGATCTATTACCAGGCATAAGGCTCCCATAAGGTTTGGTTTGCTCGTAGCCTTCAGAAAACGGACTCTTATTAGAATAGAGCCATCCAGAAGTTCAAGTGTGATACGCCCTAATTGGAGCGTATTTATAGTTGAGACTGTTTAGTTTTTTGAACAACAATAAAGTTCATATAGTTTTCTTTCAATTAATATTTGTATGTCATATATTTCTTATAAAACCGGACTCACCAATATATTCTCAGCATTTATTTCAGCGTATAGACTAGTTCGGAATAAGTGTCTTTTACTGTACGAGAGAGGGTACAAAAAGAAAAAAATAAAATTTGAAAAAATCTTAGCTTTCTTAGTTTCTTAAGTTTAAACCTACACTTCATAAAAATTGCTACACAATGATATGTTTCACCATGTTGAAGTGCTAAATCAATCAGTTCGTGCTAAATAAGTTTTTGTTTTTTAATTAAACGTTACAATACTTTAAAGTCACCACCAAAATAGTATTTTCCTATACAGTGATTTCAAATTAATAAAAATAAAGATGAAATTTGTGCCTTTACACTAATTTTAAACCTACATAGGTTTTTTTAAATGTTTTGCTTGTAAAACTATTCAAAATTTAAAAATTAATTTTAAAAAGTCCATTCCAAACATTTAAATTAAGCATTTTCTGTAATTGAAACATTAAAAAATTGGGAACCAAGCGCGCCAGCAGCGCCGTACCTACGAAGCGGCAAAAAACTAAAAATCTTCAAAAACTGCTTTTGCTTTTGCAATATTTAAAAAGTATTTAAAAAATTTTGAAGGGGTCGAGATTTTGAACCAATAAATATTTGAAATATTTTAAACCGTAAAATGTACTAGTCGCTCGCTGTTTCTCAATTTTCCCTCTACATATGATTGGCGCTAGTAGTTATTGCACCCTCTTCCTAACACTAAAAAACCCTTATTCCGAACTAGTCTATAGACTATTCCTTTGTAGCTGGAATTTTTAATGAGGGATGGACATTTTCATTAAGTGTGGACCTACACACACATAAATTAATTATCATAATATTATATAAATCCAGTTTGCCAAAACACGTCTGTCATAACCCGTTTACGCCAATGAAAATTTACAAACGTCCGTATGAAATAGGCCCCTGGAACAAGAAATACATGTATATATATATATATATATATATATATATATATATATATATATATATATATATATATATATATATATATATATATAGGGTAGTGCATTTAATTTCGGCACTTTTCCCAATTGGGCATTTTTGATTTTGGACTATATCTTTGGTAATCCTGGACGGAATACGACGTTTGATAGCTCAAATGAGAGCTAATTATATGTAGATTACTGTCGTGAGCTGTTTATTTGTTATGTTGTGATATTTTCATGTGAAATTGTGTGATTTATAAAAAAATAAAATTGTTACTCGTTTTTAGAACATGGGCATTTCATGATTACGCAATAAATTGGTTTAAAAATTAAACTGTCCTGGTAAAATTTAGTCTATTTTCCGAATTTTTAGTCCCACTGGTTCTACGTTGCGTCTGTGGTGAGCAATCGTTATAAAATAAAATAGTGTAATTTTGGCACTCATATGCTGCAGGTAAAAACGGATTGAATTAAGTGGTCGGGTGTTAAATTGTAGTTGTAAATAGTTAAAAGACAACGTTGAAATGTGTAGGGGTCATAGCACTGCACTTAAACTCGATTAAGAAGGTCCTTTTAAAAAGTGCCGAAATTAAATGCACTTTTTTCCAAATTTTGCTTATTTTGATACCGTTTGGCATTTTAGCTGTAACTTTTTGCTAGTTACACGTTGAACAACAAGTAGAAGCTTAAATTAAAGAAATGCAATTTATATTGTATTTATTATAATGCAATTTATATTGTATATCATATTTATATTGTAAAAAATGCAACCAACAAGCTCAAATTTTGACAAGCATTAGAACTGATTTTTAAATTTGGAAGAATAATATTGTTTCTCCCAAAATAAAGGTAAAACACTTTTTTCTGTGCAAAATAATTATTACATTCATATTAATATAGATTTGTTTTATTTGAATTGTACAATATATTTTTTTATAATCTTCTGCAATATTTTAGCACTTCAATTATACATTAGTTTTAGAAATTCTATACCTCAGACCAAACGTAAACCTAAAACTTCAACAATAACACAGCTTTTAGAAACTCCTAATGATTGGACATTATTTTTAAAATATAGACAAATGCTGGAAGTGGTGTACTTAGATTTCGCCAAAGCCTTTGATACAGTGTCTGACCAAAAATTGCTTATATAAATTAGAAAAACTAGGAATATCTGGCAGATTTTTGAAATGGATTCAATCTTTTTTATTAGGTAGAACTCCGAAAGTATTAGTTAATGACTCTGCATCTTTAATCTATCGAGTTGAAAGCTCAGTACCTCAAGGGTCAGTATTGGGCCCTTTTTTATTTCTAATTTATATAAACGACCTAGTTTATCAAGTTCATCATTCCTACATTAGATTATTCGTTGATGCTGAAATAGTTTATATAAATTTTTACTTTGTTAATCAAGTCGAAAAAACTTTATAATTACAGGATGATTTTGAACGGATTTCAAAATGGGCTAAAAGTTGGCAATTAACTATAACTCTGGCCGATCAAAAATGTGAAGTTCTTTATGTAGGCAAGACATAACAAATTTGATTATAGTATTGGTAATAATAAGCTTTTAAAAACTAATCTTGTTAAGGATTTAGGGGTTTACATGACTGAAAATTTAAAATTTGTGGAACACAGCAAAATGATAGCTAAAAAAGCTTCAATTCTAATTTCGCTAAAAATTTTCTGCGCGCTTACTTCTTATATTAGACCAGTATTGGAATATGCAAGTGTAATATGGAATCCTTATTAAGTAAAAGACATATATCTACTTAGAAGAACAAAGAAATTTTAGAAAAAGATTATATAAAAGATGTGACTTGCCATATGCCAGCGATGAAGGTAGATTAAAATTTTTGAAATTGCAAAAATTGCGGGATCGGTGCATTATTTTTGACCTTTCTGAATGCTATAAAATAATCCATTAAAAAACAAGAATCCGTTCTGAAGATTTTTTCTTATTTAATCTCAATAAAACAAGATGACATTCATTGAA
>JASAMX010011526.1:0-11021 GCA_030248175.1 Microlaimidae sp. YZB2_3 | reverse complement strand
GGGGGGGGGGGTCCGACGTACGGGGTAAGTTGGTCAGGAGTGTGGGGGGGTTAAACCCCAAATTAGGGGTTCAAATCCGAGAACGCAAAGTACCCATATCGTTTTTTTTCTGAGAGTGCATTTTACCCATGATGTTTTTCATTTTAAAGGAAAAATAGGTAAAAAACGCTAATTTTCAGGTCCAAAAAGCCCTTTTTATTGCATTTTTGAGCTTTGTATTGCTTGAAACATTCATTTTGTCCTCAAAACTTAAGTTCGGAGGCAGTTAGAAGTCATTTCCTAAAGACATATTTTTTCTTCATTTTTCCGAAATCGGGGGGGTTAATCTTTTTCTCTCGTCATTTTGAGTGGGGGTTAAACCCCCTTCTCAGTTTGGGGTTTAACCCCCCCCCCCCCGTGCCCATGTATGGGGTCCGCCCCCCCCCCCTTTAAAAATATTTCGGGAGGGGAGGAAGGGGGGCTCCGCCCCCCCCCCCCCCCCGAAATTTCGGGAGGGGGGGGAGCCCCCCGAAATTTTTTTTGTACTCCAATGCCCCCTCCCCCCAAAATGAAACTCTGGGTACATATTATTTAAATTATTTTCTGATATTAAAAAAAGAATTCATTGGATAAAGCAAACAAAGAGATAAATAATTAGTGCAACATGCGCAAAATTTTTTAATACTCCTGTTGTTGGATTTAATAAAATACCCTATACTTGATGTCCCAAAAAGCGAAATTCTCCTTGACTCACAGGTGCTCTCCCTGACCTCGTTGACTCGCTGGAAACCCTGTAATTGTACCTAATATTTTATCGGGGGCGAAGGGGCCAGGTTTCAAATTCTAGAGGGAGGTCAGCGTAAAAAATTGGGGGAGGGAAGGCCTCAGAATTTTGTCTAGGTGCGATGAAATTTCGAAGCTAGGAGGGCTAGGCTAAGGGAGGGGTGGATACATAGGTGGGCAGGCTTCCGGATTTTGGGAGCGGTGTGGGGGGGGTGTGGGGGGGGGCGGTTGGGGGTTCGGTGGTGGGGGTTTTGTTTTTTTTTGGTTTGCCCCCCGTTTTTCCCCCCCCCCAAAAAAATGAAACAGTACCTTAAAATTATGACGCCATTTTTGACCTATGATGACGCCATCATCGCGAATTTTTTTTCAGTTTTTAGCCAATTTCAATGTATTTTAAGCCACTTTAGTAGACCTATTTTTACCTTATTTTTGATTTTTGTCCCTTTTTTGCTGTTTCCCTTCTTTTTTTCCTTTTTTTTTTCTTTCTCCCCTGCTTGCTCCCTGTACGTGCCCCCCTTATTTAGGAATTGACCCCTCCCCCAATAAAACCCCGGAAGGGACAATGCTTAGGTCTATAGATTGCATAAATCACGAGTTCTGACGGCTGGGGAAAGAAGTTTTTTAAAAATGACACATTGGCAGACCCTGGATTTCACAAAAAAAAATTTAAAGACCTTTCAGACCCCTTGGCTACACCCACATTGTAAACCAAAGCACATGAGCATCATCTCGACTCCATGTTTTTTAGGGTATCTACCATAGGTGAGAAAGGGGGAGCAGGGTCGCATACGTGGGGAAGTTGGTCCGAAGTGTGGGTGTGGGGGGTTAAACCCCAAATTAGGGGGGGGGGTTTAAATCCGAGAAACGCAAAATACCCATATCGTTTTTTTTCTGGAGTGCATTTTACCCATATCGTTTTTCGATTTTGAAGGAAAAATAGGTAAAAAACGCTAATTTTAGGTCAAAAAGCCCTTTTTATTGCATTTTTGAGCTTTTTATTGTTTAAAACATTCATTTTTACCTCAAAACTTAAATTTGGAGTAAGTAAGAAGTCATTTTAAAGACTTTTTTCATTTTTCCAAAATTGGGGGAGGGGGCTTAGCTTAACCCTTTTCCCCCCACTTCTGAGTGGGGGGGGGTTAAACCACCCATCTCAGAATTTGGGGGGGAAGTTAACCCCCCCTAACCCCCCATGCCCATGTATGGCAGGATGGGGTCCCCCTAGCCTCAAAATTTTGGGACCTTCCCTAGACGAAAATCCAGGGGGTCCCCCTCCCCTCCCCCCAAATTTCCAAATTTTTTACCCCTGACCCTCCTCTAGAATTTGAAATCTGAAACCCCTTCCTCTTTGGGAAAATTTTAGATACTTTTTTATACTAAATTGTCTCCAAAAACGTGATTTTTTTAAGAACAATTTTATGTTTTTACACCCTTATTACACCAGAATATAGCTTTTTATTTAATTAAATGTAGCATTATCCTATAAAAAAACAATTATTAAAGTTATTACGGTTTAAAACAGTTTTGCTTTGGACACCGGACCCCACCTGACCCCCCTCTAGATTTCAAAATTTTGCACCCCGGGTCGACCCCTCCTAAAAAGCGGGGGGGGGAGATCCGGACCCTCCTGGGCCCTCCCTCCTAGAATTCAAAATTTGATTTACCCCGGGTAACCACCCCCCCTCCTGGACCGTTCTCACCTATGATATCTACCTACTTATATGAAACAAATCCGAGCCAATGCTATAGGCGGCTGGAAAATTTAGGAGGGGGAAGGTACATAAATCAAGCAATATGATTGTTTTGCTTTCTGTGTAGTACTTATTACTTATAAAAAATATTGTACTAACCATACATGGGCAAGTTGGTCCGGAGTGGGGAGGGTTAAACCCCAAATTAGGGGGGGGGGGGGTTAAAATCCGAGAAACGCAAAATACCCATATCGTTTTTTTTCTGGAGTGCATTTTACCCATATCGTTTTTCGATTTTGAAGAAAAAATAGGTAAAAAACGCTAATTTTAGGTCAAAAAGCCCTTTTTATTGCATTTTTGAGCTTTTTATTGCTTAAAACATTCATTTTGACCCCAAAACTTAAGTTTAGAGGCAGTTAAAAGTTCAAGAGGCAGTTAAAAGGCAGTTCATTTTAAAGACATTTTTTTCTTCATTTTTCCAAAATTGGGGGGGGGGTTAACTTTTTCTCCCCCCCCACTTCTGAGTGGGGGGGGGGGGTTAAACCCCCCTTCTCAGAATTTGGGGGGGGTTAACCCATCCAACCCCTCCCCCCGTGCCCATCTATGGTACTAACTTTGAAATAACATTAGCAGCAGGCAAGATAAATAGCGAGATATATGTATGTATACTATAAGAAAGTGACCGCGGAGCGAAAGGAAGCGAAAAAATATTTTGGCTTTTGGGGGTCAATTGTGGTACTAAAATTATTTTATAATTTGCGCCGAGCGATTAGGGAGACGCTAGAAAATTTTGAATTTTTAGCCTCTGAAAACCCCCTAATTTTACTATGTTGTGACCATTTCGAGGGGGGAAGGCGGCCGCTTCCCCACGCCGTCCCCCCTGGTCATACTCACGTCCCTGCTAAATACGTTTTACTTACAATTTATAACAGAACAGGGAGTATTTTTCAAAATATTGATCCAATTGATGATCTATTTAGTTATCTGAAATAGTCAGATACAAAAAAATTTTTTTTTGGAAGAAAATTTAGTATAAAAAAGTACTTAAATTTTTCTCGAGAGGGGAGGCGGAGGGGGTGGGGTCAGATACAGATTTCAAATTCAAGAGGAGGTTACGGGTAGAAAATTCGAAAATTTGGGGGGAGAGGGGCCCCCTGGAATTTTTTCTAGCCCCCCCCCCCTAAATTTTGAGGCTAGGGGGGTGGGTGGACCCCACCCTACCATAGGTGTTTTTTTTGGGGGGGGGGGGTACAGAGGGGTGCCCCCCCCCCCCTAGAGCCAAAATTTTGGACCCCCCCCACCTAGAAAAAATTCAGGGCCCTCCCCCCCCCCCCCAAAGCTTGAGAGCGGTCCGGCCTGTCCCCCCCTAGCGAGGCTGAGCCCCCTCCCTCCGTGCCGACCAATTTGGAAGTGTATTTTTTTATTCACTGTCAAAAACACGGGTTTTTAATTAAAAACAGTGTCCAAATACACTTTTTTTAGGCCTAAATAGGCTGTTTTAATACATAAAATTCAATATTAGACCTAAAAACACTTAAATTATTGAGTTAAAAAAAATTTTGCTAAAAAATTGCCCCCCTCTGCTCACCCCCCCAAATTTGCAAATCATCCCCCGGGGGTCGACCCCCCAAAAACCCCCGGGCACATCAAAAAACCCCCCTGCACCCCCCCCCCCGTGGCGTGCCGGGGGGGGGGGCGGCCGCCCCCTCCCCCCTGAAATCCGGCGAAGCCGGATTTTTTCGTAAGGGGGACCCTTACGTTTTTTGAATTTTGAGAGAGAAAATTTTTTTTCTTAAATATTAATACAGAAACTTTCTTGATGCCTTCCAAAAGCATATTAATAGTCAAAAAACCAAATTTTCCCCGCTTCGCGGGTAGTTTAAATTGACAATTAATCTTAGTTTTTCAATTTCAAATCGATTTTGCCGCTCAATAGTTAAGGCATACATGTTAAATAAAACTACTCCCCCTCATGGTCGCCCGGGAATCTGGCAACAGATTACCCCAGCAAAGCCCGAGGATAATGCTGAGGTCTTCGTCCTGAGGGGGATCAACGTCACCCCGCTCGGTCGCTTTTTAGCCGGGATACTCGGGCCCGTACAGCTTGCTGTAGCTTGGTGGAGAGGACGGCGAAGGGAGACCACGAGGAATGTGTCCAATGTTGCATTTTTTTCCAACAGCAAAAATTCTTCCCCTGTCCCTTCCCCCCCCCTACCCTAACTCTAAAAAAATTTTTTTTTTATTACTCATTTTACATTGGCCACACTTCTCACAAATCCCGCGATGTGGGTGGGGCTTTTAGCCAAAAAATTATAGTAATCAAATGTTCTTCTGGTCAGTTATGCATCATAGTTCAACTAAACTCAATCTCATCACATTAACCAGAGAACGGTGTTGATTTTCTAGGTTTTTTGGACGGTAACACAGGGCCTAAATTCTGTAGCCGGCCCGCATTAACAAAAACAAAAACAAATAAAACTACTATAAACACTATTAACTTTTATTAACGTTTTAAACACATGTTTTAAATGGATAGAAATAAAAAAACCTTAAATTTTGTTTTAATTATCATCTGGAATTAAAATTTCTAGTGTATTTTAGCGCCTTAAATTAAAAATTTTCTCCCCCGGGGGCATTCTGCCCCCCGGACCCCCCTGACAAGGGGCTCTGCTCCTTGACCCCGCTGGGGGGCTTTCGCCCCACATTTCTGGGGGGCTGCCGCGCCCCCCAGACCCCCCTCAGGGTTAGTATGTACCCCCCAGACCGCCCCCCCCAAATGAAATCCTGGGCACGCCACTGCCCCTCCCCCTAAAAAATTTTGGCCTTCCACCCGGGGGTGGACCCCCCCCCTAGCGGACCCGACGAAAAACACCGATGCACCCTACCACCCCCCTTGTTCATCTATGATTAAAATAGGCTAAAAACTGCAAAAAATTGGCGATGACGGCGTCACAATCGGTCAAAAATGTCGTCATAATTTTGGGGTACTCTTTCATTTTTGGGCGGGGGAGCAATAAAACGGAGGGTAACTACGGCTAATCCTCCTATAAAGCGGGGGGGGGGGCATTTTAAAACCGTGCACATGTCTAATAACACAATAATAATAGAATTTTATGATAATATTTTTATATGATAAATTTTTTAGATAACCCGTATGGTTTCAATCACCCCGAAACATCGTCCAGTAGTTTGTTTTCCTTGGAACCCGACTTTAATGTAAAAAGCGTGAAAACGGATTTATCTCCCGACGGTCCTGACGAAATATCAGGCATTGATGATGACCATTATAATCTAAAACATAACATCAAAAATCATCATTATCATCATCATAATGAAGTTGAAGGAAAGGAAATTTTCAAAAAATCCCTGGAATCAATGGATGTTTTGGTTCGAGTGTCGATCTTCGCCCTGGTTAGGCAACTGTCCAAATATTCGCGAGTAAAGCTGAAAAATCTGAAACACAGACTTCTAAACGATAACCTGGATAGACTGGATCGGCAAAACATGACGATGGAAATCATGGAGCTGAATAAATTGCTAAATAACGCGGGGTACGTATTGTTATTTCGATAAACATTAGCTTAGCTAGAGAGCGAGGCGGCTGCCTCCGAAATTCCGAAATCCCCCACAGATTATCTTATCTTCCCACTTTATTTGTCTTTGTGCCCCCCGTTTTGGTACCCAACTTCCCCCGTTTTGGTACCCAACTCCCCCCGTTTTGGTACCCAACTCCCCCCGTTTTGGTACCCAACTCCCCCCGTTTTGGTACCCAACTCCCCCCGTTTTGGTACCCAACTCCCCCCCGTTTTGTTACCAACTCCCCCCCGTTTTGGTACCCAACTCCCCCCGTTTTGGTACCCAACTCCCCCCGTTTTGGTACCCAACTCCCCCCGTTTTGGTACCCTAAAAAAACAAAAAAATATTCGCAAATTTTGACCTGATTTCTCAAAATGCTTGCAGTTTTTAAACCCATTTAAGTTAAGACCTATTATTACTTAAATTGCACTTTTTTCCCATTGATGGACACGGTCACTGAAGCTAGAAGAGGGTCCGACGTAAAAACCCATATTTATTGTATTTTTAAGCTTTTTATTGCTTAAAACGCTCATTTTGTCCTTAAAACTTCGCTTTGCAGACTTGTTAGTAGAAGCCATTTTAAAGACAGATACTTTAGAAGCCATGTTAATTTTTTTCAATCTTAAAAAAATTAGGGAGTTACCCCTTCATGGCCGTGCCGTTGCCAATATTACAGGAGGAACTGCTAAATGCATACATGGGCACGGGGGGTTAACCTTCCCCCCCCAAATTCTGAAAAGGGGCGTTTAACCCCCCCACTCAGAAGTGGGGGGGGAGAAAAAGTTAACCCCCCCCAATTTTGGAAAAATGAAGAAAAAAATGTGTTTAAAATGGCTTCCAACTGCCTCCAAACTTAAGTTTTGAGGTCAAAATGAATGTTTTAAGCAATAAAAAGCTCAAAAATTTGTTGTTTAAGTGCTTTGTAAGGTTTGTTCTGTATGTCTGTTGGAATGTTTGTTGTGTAGTTGTTGTTGTGAAATATTGTTTTCTTTTTGAATCTGCTGGGTGCAGGTTGTGGATTGTTTGTATACATGGCGGCCAATTTTTAAACCGGAACCGGAATTGAGATTTTCCAAAAATCCGGAACAGAACACGGAACCGGAATAGTGTTTCTTGATCAAAAAATAAGTGTTAAAGATTTTGTCCTTTTAAAAAACAATATAAAAACAAGATGGATTTTTGAATTTAAAGTTTTAGCGTTTATTTTTGTTTGAATAGTCGAATAAACTTTTGTCCATGTAAATATACGTAGGTTGATACAACTAAAACTAGATAAATTGGAATTTTCTAAAACATTTTAAATTGTATTAGCTCATTTTAATATTTTATCACAGGAATGATTATTTTCAAAATATGTTATTTAAAAAATTTTTGAATAAAACACCTTTGTTATTAATTATGGTAACGCTGGTAATAATATAATATCTCTAGGTGCAAATCCTCGACCAATGTTATGAGCTGCGTAACTGGAATTCCTCATGAAATAATTGAACTTGTACTTAATAAATTGAGCCGTCAGTATGACAATCGTCAAAAACTAATGCTTCTTAAAGGATCAAAGAATAGGTAAGAAATCTAAGATAGTTTTTATTGTTTTGTTTTATCATTTTTAAGTAGGGACGCTCATAGATTCCCGGATTACTCAAGTTTAAGGCGGAATTGTTTACTTTGGGACATACATGGACAAGTTGAGCCGGAGAGGGGGGGGGGGGGTTAAACGTGGATTTAATGGGGAAGGGTTTAAATCCGAGTAACGTATTTTACCATATCTTTTTTTTTGGTGCAATCACCAATATCGTTTTTCGATTTTAAAGGAAAAATAGGTAAAAAAAAAACAGTAAATTTACGCCAAAAACTCTTTATGTTTGGAGGCAGTTAAAATACTCTTTAAAGACATTTTTTCTTTATTTTTCTAAAATTGGAGGAGGGTTAACTTGTCCCCCTCCCCATAGGTGAGCACGGTCGGGGAAGCTAGGGGGGGTGGTTACCCGGGGTAAATCGAATTTTGAATTCTAGGAGGGGGGTCCCAGGGGGGTCCGGACCCCCCCTAGCTTTTTAGGGGGGTCGACCCGGGGTGCGAAATTTTGAAATCCAGAGGGGGGTCAGGTAGGGTCCGGTGTCTAAAGCAAAACAGTTTTAAACCATAATAACTTTAATTAATAATTGTTCTTTTTATAGGATAATACTACATTTTATTGAATAAAAAGCCATATTCATGTATAAAAAGGGTGTAAAACTGTAAAAGCATGAATATGTGATGAAAATTCACGTTTTTGGAAGAAAATTTAGTATAAAAAAGGTACCTAAAATTTTCCTGAAGGGGGAGGGGGGGGTCAGATTTCAAAATCTAGAGGGGGGGTCAGGGGTAATAAATACGGAAATTTGGGGGGAGGGAGAGGGGGCCCTCATTTGCGTCTGAAAGGGGCCCCCCAAAATTTCGAGGCTAGAGGAGGGGTGGACCCCACCCTGCCCCCCCTTCTCACCTATGCCCCTCCCTCTTCTAAGTAGGGAGGGAGGTTAAACCCCCATTTCAGAATTTAGGAGAGGTTATCCCTCTCCCCCCCCCGCCAACTCCCCCTGTGCCCATGTATGATCTGAGATAAAAACCAAATTCCGACTAAAAGAGGGGGGAGGAGGATATGCTGCGAATGAACCTCAACAAGCGCCTCAGGGTGTATGATTATTTTCTGGTGTTTCAAAGTACAAGGTAAGGGAGGCATTCTAAAATCACTAAAAATTTCTTTAAAACGCGGATAATTTTTTTTAAATGGTAAGAAAGTGAATACGGAGTAAAAAAAGATTTCCAAACAAACATAACATTTTATTATGTTAAATTTACCAAAAAAAAACTTTTGATATTATGCGGAGTTGGTTTAGAAGGAAAGTAAACTAATCTTTGCTGTTTTTTTTGTAGACACCCCTGGTGGAGCGTTCACCCGAAAGTGATGGAGAAACTGGTGTTTCTGGTTGAATATAAAATACAACAAGGATTACCATGCAGCTCTTCCTCCATTCAAACCGCCCTTTCTACTAAATACGACTATGACGTGGACATAAGACTCGTCGAAACAGCCATGGAGGTAATTTTAGTATATTGTTATTCTAAGTAAAATGAAAATAGCGTGCACTAGCGGACTAACTCTAATACAATTATGATTTCAATATTGACTAGTAAAGTTGTTGTTGCATTACCTGAAACTATCTTCCCTATGCAGATTATGCAAAGGACAGGTCAAGAGGGGCGAAAATTTCACCCCATGTCTGAGACTCTTCGTCCAACATTAATAATGATGTTGGCAACCTTTACCACTAGTGTTCATTGCATGCAGTGTTCACTCATTCCGAGGTCTTCGTCTAAAGGATTTTTTATGTCGCCCGATATTTGATCTTACTATTTAACGTCGTACATGGGCAGCATAAGTGTTCCTGCAAGGCCAGTGGTACAAACTCCAACAAAATAGAGCTCTATTTGTCCACTGGTTTGCTAGATGGAAAACTGCCATTTGTGGTTGACGTACAACAACCTTTTTCTAACCATTCCAAGCTGGACTCATTTCTATGAGAGAAAAGATCCACTAACCAGATGGTACCCGCAGGCCCGTGGGGTGCTGCCCATAGGTTAGCACGGTCCTGGTGGCTCAATAGGACAGTAGTAAAGTAAAATCTTATGCCGATTTACGTATGAAAATAATTTTTAAAAACTATAATTTAACATCAACTTTACTTTTAATTAAGTATAGAATTACAACATTTAAAGCTAACAAATAATCGCAACGCTTCGGTTGGCGAAGTTTTTTGTAAACTTAGTTTTTTCTATATTAAAAGACAACAAAGTAGCGTTTTTAATATTAAAAACATTACTAGAAAAATGCTTCCACAGTATTTTTGTGTCTGTTTTTATGATACTGGGTAGAAAACAAAACTTTAATAACTATAGTTGTAACAACTATAGTTTTTCTTGTTTTGCTATAAAAATATTTTTAAGCAAAAACATTAGGTTTGGTGTTTTTAAAAAAAAGTATACTAAATTATTTATAAAGAGCTAAAAAGCGTTTGAGAAAACCTTTGGAATTATCTAGAGCCATCCAACGTATTTAATAGAAAATAACTTTCATTTTTCACTAAATTTTGTAAATCTTATTATATATATTTCAGGAAGAAACTTTTTGTCTTCTGAGAGAGAGTAGACTTATCAAAGCAAATGAAGCCGTATTATCAGAACAGGCTTCAACTTCAACTGTACAAACCACCTCACATTGCATGACAAAAACTTCATTTGTTTCATCATCACCATATATTGATTCCCATGTGTCTGAAGTAAACCCTATTGGTTTAGAAAATAGTACTTCAGTTGTTGAAAGTTCTTCAGTTGAAAGCAATTCGCTTTTAGTTGAAAAAAACTTTTCGTTGGAAACGATTGATTTTGTTGGAGATTTGAGTTATCAAAAGCCATCAATGATAAGGAATAATGAAGACGAGAGAGGACATCAAATATTCCCTCCACCTAACAAAAAATCAAAAACAGATGAGACAAAACTCTACACGCGTATTTTGCCTAAATTTCCTGCCTGGGACAATTTAGAAGCAGTTGATACGGAAACATTAGTGGAGCACCTAAAGTATGGATATTTATGGCTTTTTAAGAGTACCTAAAAATAAAAAGGTGTAGCCAGAATTTGGGAAATGAAATTTCATAAAACAATGGTTTGTAAAAGCTTTTTTTATAATATTTTATTACCGTCAATTTAACAAAAGGCTTATTAATGCATAGATTTAACCTAATATAACTGTTGTTTAAATCGACATTCTATTGACGGTTATTCTTGCTTAATTTTTTTTCTCTTAAACCAACTTTATCCATTTTTTTCAAATTAATGGTATAAACCCAATTTATTCCGTGGATGGTTATTTTGCTCTGCAAGTTGCAATACTGTTTGTTGAACTATAAAATTAGTCCTTGAAAGCGCGCGTTTTCACTGCACATGACACTAA
>JASAMX010011524.1:0-21520 GCA_030248175.1 Microlaimidae sp. YZB2_3 | reverse complement strand
TAGTTTTTAGCTGGAAGTCTCGTGGATAGGTAACGACATTTTTAAAACACCTTTGTTTTTATTCGTGACAGTGTTTAATATAACAACTACCTGTGCAAAGAAAAAAGCTGAGAACAAATCCAAATGCTCTGCGTCTTTCTTTACTCGTCGTATATATTTAGCGCAAAATCAAATGGGGGCTTTTAAAAAGATTTACACTGACCATGGTTTTTTTTTATTTTTCAATTCAGGCTTATTTTTTAAACTTAGGAATTTGATTTCTGGAAAGAACTAGGTGCACCTCACAGCCGCGTAGCCAGGATTTCAGAAAGTGGGGAGGTTGCACTCCGTACAAATTATTTAAAAGGGGGTCAAAAATTGTTTTTGAAATTCATTAGAAACATCACTTAAAAGTTAAGTTATATAAATGTGAAGCGCTGAGCGGAGCGAAGCGCAAGAAAATTTTTAAAAATTGTTCTCTTGTGACCCCCAAATTTTTACCTCCGCCAGCCCAAAAAGGGGGGAGGGTTACAACGAGTGAGTACGATGTAAAGATTGCTTTTTATTTCTAAATTAAAAACATACCCACGAAATACGAAAATTACTAGTGATGTTTTGCCATTTAAAATTTATGTAATGTGGGTTTCGGGGCTGAATTTTCTTTTTTTTTTTTGAAACTTTTTTATTCAACCCACATTGCAAAATATGGTGTCTTAATTTTTATAGCATGATGCAGCATTATTTTGTTTTATGTCCAGATTTTTGAAATATTTTGCTAATTTTTCATAGTTTTTGTGTATTTGAATTCTAATTTATTAAAGTTGCAGAAATGTTCCTTGTAAAAAGATAAATTACAAAAATTACTTTTATTGTATTAAATCTGTGTTAAGGTTTTGTTGTTTAATTTGTGATATTAAATAGGAATGTATCCAAACAAAATCTAACCAAAAAAAGCTACGGCATTTTAATATCGAAAAGATTTTAATTTTAAAAGCCGATAATTTGTTTTGAAATATCCCTAATCCGTTTAACAGTCTTTAGGGTCAATCCTTCAATATCGCCTGGAAAACACGCTTGCAAACATGGGTGTAATCAGGA
Organism: Microlaimidae sp. YZB2_3; assembly: GCA_030248175.1. Classification (NCBI taxonomy): domain Eukaryota; kingdom Metazoa; phylum Nematoda; class Chromadorea; order Desmodorida; family Microlaimidae; species Microlaimidae sp. YZB2_3. The sequence goes on along the minus strand of JASAMX010011524.1, from coordinate 20,443 downwards.
TTTTGGAAAGAGGGGTCCACCAATCCTGAACACCAATCCGAAGGGGGGGGGGTCCAAATCTTAAACGTGCAAGAGCTAAAAAAATTTCCGCACTTCGTGCGGAGCGTTTATTACCTTGTTTATGTCACATACTTATTCAATAAAAACAAGTCTATAAAACAAAAAAATTTACAAACAATTTGATACCTTAAAATTTTCGATTTCCAAAACATTAACAACTGAAAAATGAGTACATTGAATCACTGCTGAGCAATGCAAAGTGTGAGAAAATCTTTCTAAAATTACTTCTCCTAACCTTTAAATTTTTAATCCCACTATATAACAATCTAAGGGGGGTCCAGCCTGGTCATACCAAGATTACAAAACAATAACACAAATTTGGAATTGGAGACCATAACAAAGTAACACAAATTTGGAAGTGGAGACTATAATTAAGCGAGCACTGAGTGAAGCGAAGCGCGAGAAAATTTTTTTAAAAATTTCCGTTCTAAACCCCCAAATTTTTATCCTTTGCGACCCTGAAGGGGGCTCTATCTAACCCCAAATTTCTCCCTTTGCCGACCCAAAAGGGGGGTCTAGACCCCCTAGATCCCCCTCCTGGCTAACCCTAATCTCTACCTTCCCTAGATCATAGTATTTTAGGCTAGAAAATGTCAATAATTATTGGCATAACTACCGCATGAAATTTTTTTAAATAAATTAAACTGAGTAAGGGCTGTCGCACATTTAATAAGTTTGGTATTTTTAGAGATAAAAAATTTTGAATGGCGTTGGTTAAACTTTTTATTGGCAAAAAACCTGTTTTAGTACTAAATCTGTCTAATTTATTGAAAATATTTTTGTGGTATTCAAAAAGAAGTCAATATTAAAAACAAAAAAGTAGCTATGTTTCTGTTATTTTTTGTTTATGTGTAGTGCATGTATAGTTTATCAGGTTTTAATTTTATTTATTAGCGGTTAGCGGACCTTTGAAATGTACGTAATATAGTGCCAATTTTTACAAAGTCCCAAAAATTACATTTTGGATTAATATTTGTAAAATTGTTATTTACACATTTTAAAACATTAAAGTGGTATCATAATAACTGCATTTGTTTACAATTTTTAGGAAAATTGTTTCAATTATACTATTCGCAGAATATATTGGTTTTGTTGCGATGTGAAAAATACTAAATATTTTAACAATTTATGATGATGAGGAGTTCCTTTCAAACGGATCTATCTATTCATCGTGTTCGGATTTTCATTCCATAGTAGCACCACAATTACGTTTTGTTTTTGATAAAATTATACATTTTTAATTTCAATTTAATTTTAATTGTTGTTGTTTTTTTCAGCTGGTGAGGTGTAAAAAGTTATCTTTTTTTATAAAATACATAATATTTCGTGTTTGATTTAAAAAAAATTTTCAAAAATTACATAAGCTTTGATTTGAGAAAAAAGTTTTTTTTAGAAAAAAAGTACCATTATTCAGATTTCACAAAAATTGTTTTAGATTTTCATTTTTTTTTTAAATATTTATTAGCATTCTTCAGGAAAACATTATTCAATAGGCACCTTGCACTGGAACTCCGTTTATACATGAAGTATGCAATAAACATAGCGAGTCATCATAATGGATAATTACCGTATCTCCTACTTATCTTTCGTAGTATGCAGATCAACCGATCGAAATTGCGCGCGCTTTCGAGGTTTGATCTGCATACTACAAAAGATAAGTAGGAGATACGGTAATTTCCATTATGGTGACTCGCTATGTTTATTGCATACTTCATGTATAAACCGAGTTCCAGTGCAAGATGCCTATTAAAATGGTGATTTTTTATCATAGTAAAACACATAATATTTTCATAATAAAACTCATGAACAACCAACCATGAACTGTAAACTAAGCCATGATCAAACCTTAGTTTTCCTAAAAATCTTAATCAGACTAAAGTTTTTCATGATAATTGATTTGGTTTAATTTAATGGCGTGTTATCGAAGAATTGCCTATTTATTTTATATATTATAAACTGATGTTTATTAATTTGTATTTGATCAATAATTAGTTATAATACTTGTTACAGTTGTGTTCAAACATTTTTGTAGATTTAAATTTCTATTAAAATATGTCGAATTTAATTTTTTTTAAACAAAGACAATTAAAAAACTGTATGTATTTAAACTGGTTAATTTATTTATTTCAAGAATATATAACACAAGAGAATGTCCGACTGTACACTAAATTTTTGACCAAAATTTTGCGAGAAAAGTCGCGCTTTTGAATTCGTGTGCGATTTTTCTCGCAAAAATCTGCCATTTTCTGCTAGTTTTTTCGCGCTGCGATTTTTCACACAGTGTTAGTTTTCTCGAAGTGGGGACTGCGATTTTTTTTGCACTCTATACTGCTTTATTCGCACTGCGAGTCTGGCTGCGCAGCAAAAAAATACAGACGCTGGTAATCATTTTCAATGGAGTAAAACACTTTGAAACTTGTTTTATCTAATTTTAAAACGTTGGAAAGTTATATTATTTCATTAAAACTAAAAAGTTGTAACATCTAAAGGTAAAAAAAACGACTTTTACTCATTTAAACACAAAGTTGTCGCTCCGCTTTGTTTTTATTTTTTTTGCTGCGCAGCTAGACTCTGCGAAAATAATCGCAGTGCGAATCAAATAGTATATAGTGCAAAGAAGTCTAAGTCCACACTGCGAGAAAACTAACACTGTGTTAAAAATCGCAGCGCGGAAAAACTAGCAGAAAATGGCGGATTTTTAAGAGAAAAGTCGCACACAAATTCAAAAACGCGACTTTTCTCGAAAAATTTTGGTCAAAAATTTAGTGTACAGTCGGACATTCTCTTGTGTTATAAATATTCTTGTTTAAATTAATTCGACCTTCTCCATAAAAAAGTTAGTTGGCACTTGGCTGGCAGTGCACCTTTGGGTTGATTTTATATATGAAACGTATTCATAAAATTCCAACGTGTATATTAGCGATGTTCCTACCCTCCAATATCATGCTCCGGAACTCCAGCCAATAAAGCGGAGAGAGATCCGGAGCTTTACCCCTTAAATGAGCGATTTAAAGCTTATTTAAGCTTGAAATACATTTTAAACTACCTTATCTGTCTGTATTTGTAGGACTATTTTTTGTTTTCAATAATTTTTGGAAAAATTTTAGTTCACAGAAATTTTTGGCAAAATAATCTATGCCATCACTCTTTAATTACTCATGAAATTAGAAGAAAAATAGAGCGGAGCTCCGCAGCTCCGGAGGTTGCTCCGGAGCTCCTAAAAGCGGAGCTTCACTCCGGAGCTCAGAGTCGGAGCTCCGGGGAACATCACTAGTATATAAATATCGGTAGGAATGCATGGATAAATTGTTCGTATTAGAGGAGTCGATCTCGGGTTTGTTACAAGGTTAAATAGAACCTGAAAAATGCATTTTTACTACATTGTTTTTATGGAGTGCATTTTACCCATATACTTTTTTAATTCGACGAAAACAAAATAGTTTTTATTTTTTTTATTTCAAAAACACGTTTAAATGGTTTAAAAAAATATTTTAAGAACATTTTTTTGAATTAGTGGGTAAAATCCATGATTTTCAAATTAAAACTAGCCTTGATAAATGCTCTAATAATAGAGCAGGAAAAAGGGGCGATTTTTCCCCGGGCGTATGTTTAGACAGAAAAGATGTGGACTAGTCTGAGATCGACATTATGTGGACTATAGAAAATTTGCATTTGGTTTGGGCAGCTGCTCACTAAATAAAAATTTCTACCATACGATAATGATTTGTTTATACATTGATCTAATCACACAGCACTGTTGCATTTTTTTTAGTTTGATGAAATGTCAATTGAAAAAATTATACTCACAGCAATCTTTGACAAGCGCGAAATCGCCATTTTTTCAATTTGAAGGTTATATTTGTATGTGTAAGAAACAGCTATAAATTTGAAAAAGTGGCGATTTCGCGCTTGTCAAAGATTGCTGTGAGTATAATTTTTTCAATTGACATTTCATCAAACTGCTGTGTGATTAGATCAATGTATAAAAAATCATTATCGTATGGTAGAAATTTTTATTTAGTGAGCAGCTGCCCAAACCAAATGCAAATTTTCTATAGTCCACATAATGTCCATCTCAGACTAGTCCACATCTTTTCTGTCTAAACATACGCCCGGGGAAAAATCGCCCCTTTTTCCTGCTCTATTCTTAGAGCATTTTTCAAGGCTAGTCTACCACTTTTTTTGAATCAAATTAAAAAAAATAGCCTAATAAACTATAGTTTTAGCTGTGCAATGACATTATGTTTATAATCATTCAGTTGATGAGATATATTTTTTTAAATAAAAAATAATAAAAAGAAGATGATGAATTTAAATTACAAAATTTACCCACGTTGTTTAATTATAGTTATAGCGGTGCAGTGACGCTCCAAACAAAGTTTACCTACGTTCTCTAAATATAGTTGGCGCGATGCCGTGCGCGATGCATTATCAATTATTGAGTTAAAATTTCTAAGAAAATAATAATAATAATAAGATGATGAACAAATAACAAAATTTACTCACGTTGTCTAAGTATAGTTGGCGCGGTGCCGTGGGTTAAATTGCAGTTGGCACCCCGCACCACCGATGATTAGCGGCGTGGCGCTCCCGCGCCACCGACGCTTATTATTATTTTTTAATAAATAAAACTTTGAATTAATTTTGTCATTAGTAATGCAAGAATTAAAGTACTCTGTTTTATTTACTGTAAAAATATCATTTAAATAGACCCAGCCCCTTAAAAAAACTTAAGATTTTAATAATCACCTTATTGCCAATGTTAATCTTACTCTGAGTGTCGAATAAGTATTAAAAAACAGAATAGAAAAATTAAAAGTTATGTTCAGCGCTTTTGAAACACATTTTCTCCGTTGTCGTTGTTGGCGCGGTGCCGTGGGTTGCAGTTGGCCCCCGCCCCCGATGTTCCGGCGCGTGGCGCTCCCGCGCCACCGACGCTTATCATGGGTGGCGCGGGAGCGCCACGGGGCGATTTAGCCCCCTGGCGCCGCGCCAATCTATATTAGAGAACGTGGGTAAATTTTGAAATTCAGAACCTTCTTCTTCTTCTTCTTCTTCTTCTTCTTCTTCTTCTTCTTCTTCTTCTTCTTCTTCTTCTTCTTTTTATTATTCCAACGCTCCATTCTTAAAAACGATATTCCTCATTCGTTACTGATTGATCAAAAATAAACATGGGCTCATTAGAAAGAAGAAGGAATTACGCAACTTTCTTAGGAAGCACTTTTTTCATTTAGGTCCTTGTTATCGATTTATTGATCAAAATAAAAAATTGAAAATTAGACAAATAAAAACTCCCAACCGCACAATAACAGCCTTTCGGCAACAATAAGGATTGTACAGAGCAGACAACCAACATCCCCTCATAAAAACCGCACAAAAATAGCAGACCGGTTTTAATTGGTGGCAGAAACGGCGCCAGTTCCCAGCGCCATCTGCTTCAACCGCGCGGAAAACGGCAAAAACAACAGAGTACTTTTTTTAATTCTTGCATTACTAATGACAAAATTAATTCAAAGTTTTATTTATTAAAAAATAATAATAAGCGTCGGTGGCGCGGGAGCGCCACGCGCCGCTAATCATCGGTGGTGCGGGGTGCCAACTGCAATTTAACCCACGGCACCGCGCCAACTATACTTAGACAACGTGAGTAAATTTTGTTATTCATGTTCATCATCTTATTATTATTATTATTATTTTTACTTTAAAAATTATAATTGCAATCATTGGCGCACGGCATCGCGCCAACTATATTTAGAGAACGTAGGTAAACTTTGTCTGGAGCGCATCTGCACCGCACTAACTATAATTAAACAACGTGGGTTAATTTTGTAATTTAAATTCATCTTCTTCTTATTATTTTTTTTATTTTTATCTCGGCAACGGAATGATTATAAACATATGTCATTGCGCAGCTAAAACTATAGTTTATTAGGCTATTTTTTAATTTAATTCAAAAAAAGTGGTAGACTAGCCTTGAAAAATGCTCTAAGAATAGAGCAGGAAAAAGGGGCGATTTTTCCCCGGGCGTATGTTTAGACAGAAAAGATGTAGACTAGTCTGAGATGGACATTATGTGGACTATAGGAAATTTGCATTTGGTTTGGCCAGCTGCTCACTAAATAAAAATTTCTACGATATGATAATGATTTGTTTATACATTGATCTAATCACACAGCACTGTTGCATTTTTTTTAGTTTGATGAAATGTCAATTGAAAAAATCATACTCACAGCAATCTTTGACAAGCGCGAAATCGCCACTTTTTCAAATTTATAGTTGTTTCTTAACATACAAATATAACCTTCTAATTGAAAAAGTGGCGATTTCGCGCTTGTCAAAGATTGCTGTGAGTATGATTTTTTCAATTGACATTTCATCAAACTAAAAAAAATGCAACAGTGCTGTGTGATTAGATCAATGTATAAACAAATCATTATCATATCGTAGAAATTTTTATTTAGTGAGCAGCTGGCCAAACCAAATGCAAATTTCCTATAGTCCACATAATGTCCATCTCAGACTAGTCTACATCTTTTCTGTCTAAACATACGCCCGGGGAAAAATCGCCCCTTTTTCCTGCTCTATTCTTAGAGCATTTTTCAAGGCTAGTTATATTATGGTAAAGAACGCGGTTAAAACAGTTTATATGATTTATTTAACAGATAAGAATGTAAGTAAGACAATTTAAGAATAACTGGGTTTATTAAACTAAAAAGATGATAACAATAATTTTATAACAGAATAAGTTAATAAAAAGTAAATCTATTGAATAATCATCCCCTATCACTTGTTTGCTTCTTATATATCTTCCCCCATACCCTCTTCTGATTTTAACCAATCAGCGTCTCTTGCCCGTGGATTTAAGTAACTTTACGTTTTTTTATGTTATCAAGATTTTTGTGTCGTTTAACTATATTGTTTTTATGACGTAACATTTACATTGTATATAAGGCGATGAATAATCGTTTATTCTGGACGCGTTAAAATTTTAACAGAATTTAGGCCAAGGTTTAGTCAGATTTGCCGCTAATTTAGCACCATCTAATTCCGGACTTTATTTTTACTATTTGTCCACCTAACCCCTTGTATTAAATAGCTTGATAACTTGATAATTTAACTGAGTTGAAGTAGAACAGTGATGAATCATAGTTAGCGATTTATGCTTTCTATTTTTATTTATATTTTAAATAAAAAGAGATTTTAAATCAAAATAAATAAAAATAAAATAAAATTTCAAATAAAGAGGTTTAAATAATAAATAGATTTTCAATAATAAATAGATTTGAAAAAATAAATAGATTCAAAATAATAAATAGATTTTAAATAAAAATAAATTTCACCAGCAATAAGCAACAATAAAAAAATCTTTCTCGCGGGGTCAGGAGAACCCTCGCCCAACTCATTAACGCATTTCCTCTATTTTTACTTGGACAATATTAACCCCTCGCAACGGAAATACACATTACTAAACTGCTCACTATGCAATGCAATTCAAACTTACACAGTGCACCTTTTTACATGCACACACATAAACCCGATTCTGGCACCAGAATACTTCTGGGCGAACCCCACAGCAGTGGCTGATATTCTCTTTGAGTGGGAAGAAGGGAGTAGCAAGGCAAGGAGCGCATCAAACGGTCCTGACCTATTCTGAACTAAGACCTGATTGGCCGCAGAAATCATCATCATCGTACAAAAACTAAAAAAATAAAATTTTGAAAATGAGTTTTTTGTAGCTTATTTTATTTAAATGTATACTTAAGAAAATGTGATGCACAAAGATTCATATGTTTAACCATTTCAACGGTCTTTAATGTATAGTTTTATGCTAATTTTAATTTTTTGATGAAACATTTTTTAACCAAAGGATCAAAATAATTTCCTATGATTATCCATGTCATCATCAATAATCATTTTTTGTTTTATCTGATAGCCATAAATTTGAGCTATGCTTGGATATACCATGTGGAGTAAATAAATAAACCTTTGTGAGCAGTTGACAACCATTAAATGAGTCTAAAAGCAAAGACAAAGTTTATCGTTTTGCTAAAAACACAAGCTGATCCTTAGATATTAAATTTAGGCTCTGTAGGTACACGAGAATTTGTTCTGAAATGCAGCTTTCTATACTTTACATTCAATGCAAGTGAGTGAGATTGGTTTATAATTATGTGCATCACTGGGACACCCTTTTTAAAAATTGGAATTACTTCAGCTAATATCCAAGCTTGTGGAAGCTTATGAGTTCTAAAAGAAATTTCAAAAACAGATGATAGAGGCGAAGCAGGTGCAATTGCTAAATTCTTGAAGACTGTTTGTAGGACATTATCAAGATTACGACTGGTTTTGTTTTTAAGTTTTTTAAGAGCTTTAAAAACATTTTCTGGAGTAAATTTTATATTTTTTAATTCAGTACCTGGTGGTATTTTGATGGAATGTTTGTCATAATTTTGTTATCATCTGTAAAATTTTTGGAAAAACAATGATTTAAAATTTCGCACAGTTCAAAAGCATTAGCAGTAAACGAATTATCAGCTTTTTTAAATGGGGGAATTATGCTATTTTCCCCAGGACCTTTACATTTATTTCTAACAAAACGAAACAAACTACTTTTATCATTGTTGTTTAGAATTCTTTTTCTGTGTCTCTGATTCAGTTTGTTAACTTCAAATTTAAACATTCAGTTTAGTCTTTTATACTCATTCTTACAAACATTATTTTTACGATTTTTTTACATTTTTTTTCTTCTTGGACGCAATGTTTTTGAAATATTGGGGGTAGCTATGAGTTTTATTAACTGAAACTATTTTTTTGGAACAAAAAGTTCAATCGCGTTTAGAATTTCAGCTTTAACAATATTCCAAGGATTTTCAGCTGAGGCACTAGTTTAAAAAAATGTCGTAAAATTTTATATAATTGTTCATAGCCTTCCAATCGGTTTTTTTATAATCAAAAATTGTCTTAGTTTTTGTTGTAGAATTCGAATTATTTGGGCATCTATATAAAAATTCTACAGTGATATGATCACTGTCAAAAAATGGCTCATTTGTAAAACGTTTGAAACAAACATATCGGTATTACAAAAAATAAGATCTAAAAAATTATGGCATCTAGTAGGATTTCTAACAAAATGATTTAAGGAATTTTCGATAAAAAAGGCAGAAAAAGTGTTGCATAACATCGAATTAGATGTATATTTATGTATAAATATTAGCTACGCCAGGAATGCATAAGAGTAGAGAATGTCCAACTGTGTGTTAAACAATTTGGTCTTTATTGTGTTAATTACGTGTTAGGCATTTCACATGTAGATTTTTTATCATGTAGAAATAAAAATTTGCGAACGCAAATGCTTAAATGAACTTTTGTACATAATACACTTTCAAATAAATTAAATTAGTCAAACTATTCTACGTTTTAACATATAAAAAAATTTATACGTCCGATGCAACCAAAAACTATATTTGACAACATTATGTGGAAAAATCCAAAACCTTATCTGAGGATTTTACGTTCGTACTTTTTTTTGCAGTTTGAAGTTTTGAAAGTAAAAAACTTGTAAACGCGAATTGCATAAATGGAATTTTTCTGCACAATAGGGACCTTGCACTGGAACTCGGTTTATACATGAAGTATGCAATATACATAAGCGTGACCATAATGGATAATTACCGTGTCTCTTACTTATCTTTCATAGTATACAGATCAACCGATTGAAATTTCGCGCGCTTTCAAAGGTTGATCTGCATACTACAAAAGATAGGTAGAAGATACGGTAATTATCCATTATGGTGACTCGCTATGTTTATTGCATACTTCATGTATAAACCAGTTCCAGTGCAAGGTGCCTATACTGTTGAATAATTGAAATTATTCGAAATATTTTATTTTTTAGCATGTAAAATAATTTTTACATCGGATTCGACTAAAAAAACATTAAATATTTGACAACAATCCACACCAAGCTGCAACTCAATCAGCCTCAGATAATTCATTACACTCCCACAAAATTTCTTTAAAAACAATTTCATCATTTTCATTTTCATCTGAAGACTATGCAGTACAACAAAATCAAAAATTATTTCTCTTTATTCCATATTATCCAACACTACCAGAAAGATTTTACCGAATTTGCAGAGACTTTAATATTTATTTAAGACACTGCTCAGTACCATCACTACGTCTAAAACTTGACAAAGCAAAAACACCACTACCTTTTAATGAAACATCAAATTGTATTTATTCTATTCCCTGCTCATGTGGAGCGCGATATTTTGGTGAAACAAAAAATGCTGTCAAAGCACGTATTAACCAACACGCGGCTGATTGGAGGCATAACAGAATACGCAACGATATTGTAAATCACAAATTAGATAAATTACCTCCAAATATAGAAAAACACGAACCAGAGTTCAAAAATTTTCAAATTCATGAACGCGAAAAATACAGTTTTCAACGTAAGTTTAAAGAAGCTATTTTTACAAAAGCGTTTGCAAAGTCAATTAATCGATCTCTTACAGTTTCTGACAACTATGCTCTTCTAATTTTAGCAATGCAAAAAAGGCTTCGTAATATTTAACTATGCGTTTTAGTCTTTTTAAGTAAAAAATACAAAATAGCCTGTAGCATATTTGTGTAAAAATCTTTTTAAAGCTTTTTCTAAAAATTTTCTAAAAACATTTATAAAATAAACAAAACAATCGTTTTTAATAATTTTTGCCTAAAATTTTTGCTTTAATTTTATCAACAAACACAACATTAATAACTTGTAAAAATTTTGCCTTAATTTTACCAACAAACACAACATTAATAACTTGTAATTATAAACAATTTCAAAATATAAATCATAAATGTAACAAATATTTTAAAAATTAATTCAAATAAAGGTTTCCGTGAAAAATTTAAACATTTGAGAAAAATGCCAAATTTATGCTATATAAATATGCATTACTATTTTTTTATTTTATTTTATTTTGTTTTATTTTCCTGTGTGCCGTTTTATCTTTCTCCCGGTAAGCAACATTTGTTCGGAGGGCTTAAACAAACCTGATTTAAATTATAATTATTTTTACTAGTCAATTTTAAAATTAAAATATATTTTTACTAATCAATATAAAATTAAAATTATACTCTTTAATTTATTTAAATTAGGTTCTGCGATCCTAACAAATGTAATATAGCCTTGAAAAGGGACTAAGGAATTAGTCCGAAACATGTCGGTTTGAAATAAAATCTACACCATTTCCTTCAACTACATTATACACAATCAGAATGGTGATATCTTTTATTAAACACTTATTTCATTGTTTTGGAGGAGCAATGATCCAAACTTTCCGGAAAGCCGAAAATTGCATTGTCAGGATTGCAAAACTTGAACAATAACTTTTATTTCTGAAACAATGTCTTGTAAGTGAAATTTATCCAGAAAAATGCAACATTACATAAAAAAATCCTCATGATAGAGTTTTACGTTCGCAGTTTTCTTGTTTGCAAATTCGCGGTTAACATGTAGAATAATCTACAGGATTACGTAGAAAAATTATTTGGTAGATTATTCCACAAACTCTAGTGATCTACAGTTTGTGGAATAATCTACCTAATAATTTTTCTACGTAATCCTGGATAATAATTTGGCTGGTCTTAGTAGATTTTTTACACGACGAAAAATTTACAATGTGGAATAATCTATGTATAATTAGAACAACTGTTTAACACACAGTTGGACGTTCTCTACTTTTATGCCTTCTTAACTGCGCCAACTCGATCATGTATTGCACAAGAATTAGACACGCCTCCTAATTGCATAAGTATTAACTACGCCAGTTTAATCATGTATTTCATAAGTATTGGTCACCCCTTCAGATATTAATGATTGAGAAACTATGGTTACTCAATTATGTATTGCATAAGTGTCAGCGGGAAATGGTGTGATGTAACTTGTTCCAAGGTAATGACGGGGTGCTTCATTTAGAAAAGCAGGTTTGCATCTTACCTACCTTCAATAAATATTTTGCTGCCTTTCATCTGCTTTAAACCTTCCTCCGATCTTCTTCCATTTTTAATTTCATTTGCTTCTCATCTGCCTCCTACCTTCTTCTGAGACAGATTTAGCTGCTTCCTACTTGTACCCTCGCATGTAACATAGGACCCAGTACCACCTACCTTCTATTTGCCTTTAAGGCAGTTTTGGCTGCCCCTGTCCTGCCTTCGCTCTGCTTCCTTGTTGCCTCCAAGGCATTTTTGGTGCCTTCTATACCTACCTCCACCATGCCTCGTACCTGCCTTTGATGCAAGTTTTGCTGCTTCCTACTTTTTTTTTCTGTTTGCTCCTGGGGCGGAGATTCCTTTAAATCACCGGTAGCAGTCATTATTACCAGTTTAATAAATTGTAATTATGTCCTTTAACTCTATAATTCATTAGCAAATTCTTTTTCATTCTCCACTTTCTGTGATGCGTTATGTTATTATATGCATTATAAACATCTAATTTCTATTTTTTTGGACAAATCAACTTCAATAATAGCGAAATAGGACCGTATTACTATTTAGTTTTGGTTGGGTATTGTGAAAAGCAACTACACTGAAATATTCCAATGGGCAAGACAGCAGCACACTTCTTGTAAATATTTCACAACTACTTTAGGCGTATTAGTTCTTCAAAGACAACAAACTGTTTTAATTTAAGGGGTGTCCTTTTTTTTGATGCAGAATGGGCAATAATAGGTTGGCTTATTGGCAGCACGGCTTTTTTGTGGCCTCCTATTTCATTGATTTAAATTTTGCTGCCTCCTACTTGCCTGCCACCAACCTCCCAGGAAACTTTAACATGTATATGCTTTAACAAAAAAGGCAGGACCATTTGACTACACCTAACTTTAAGGCAGGTTTTGGGGGCTTTGCCTTTTCTCCTACCTGCACCAAAGACATTTTTGCTGCCTCTTACATGCTTCCAACCAACAGAGATTTTTGACAGCCGTTCTTATTGTGTTATACCTTTTCCCAATTGCTATATCCCACTGAAGCTGACGAATCAATGGCAATCGCTAATTCATTTGGCACGCCTATATTGTACTCTTGGCAAGCTATAAAAAATAAAATAAAATAAATCTTAATTGATATAACCTTAATTTGTTAGTTTGTATAAAAAATGCAAATGAAAAAATATATTCAAACCAACTATTAATTGTGTTTTGGCACGAGGTTATGTGGTTATTTTATTAAAAAGATAGGGCTCATATAAATCTATTTCAAAATTAATCATTGTTGTGGCGTAACTGAACAGATATATAACATTTTTTAGAGTTAAAATTTATTAGTTAAAAATTCAGCAGATGAGAAATAAAAACTATAGAACACCTAAAACATCAATTTCTTTAGAATAAAATTTGTTGCAAGCATTTCAGTGACGTCAAAGTATATTGTTTTCACTTCCAATAAAAATATTTGTTTGCAAAACCTAATTATTAAAAAAAAACCACATTTATGAATATAATTAAATATTTTAAAAAGTAAAAAACAAAACAAAATTAAGTAATGTGCTGAAAATAAGCAAATTAAACTGTTAATTTGATGATTTGTAGTAAAATAATAAAAACAGCATAATATACTATACCACAAAATTTGCAGCGAAAAATTTTTAGCTTTATGGGTTATGTTTTAATGATTTACAAATATTAACTTTGTGCAAATATAAATAAATTAAGTTATGCTATCATATTGACTTGTTATGGCATAAATTAAATGAGAGGACATGATACCAAAAGGAGACTATGGGCAAAAACCGCTGGGTCATGGTTGAGTGAGTTCAGTGTTCAACAAGACACACGCTAAAACCTAAAAAATTGTCTAGAAGAGTCATGCGCAAAAGACAAAAGACCAAGGCCCATATGCAGAATAGTGAGAACGTTAATCCATTTTTTGAGGTTTATTTATCTAAAGAGAGTGTAACTAGTTGCAACTGTAAAATTTTGATAATTTGTTCTATAGACTAGTTCAGATTAACGTCTTTACTGTGCGAGAGAAGGTACAAAAAGAAAAAGATTTAACTGATTTCTAAGGAGTATATATAATATTTATAATGAAATGTTGGGCATTTTCCTCATAAAAATATTTTTCTTGGCGTTTCGAAACCGCGACGGGTTTTTTTTTCAGAAAAACGGACAGAATTCTATAACAATAATATGATAAAATAAATAAGATTTATAAAACATTTTAAAAACAAATTATTGTCACAAAAACTTATAATAATTCAAGTAAAAACAATAAAAGACACTTAGTTAGTTGTAAACACGGATATAAAAACATTTCGAGCAAAAAAAATTTAATAATATAACGTAAACAATGGAAAATTTTTTTGTTGAAACAATGTGAAAATAGAAAAGAAAATAAAACTTGACGTAAACAGTTAAAAACTCGAAAAAAAAGATGCAAAGGAAGTAAGAGACTGGAAAGATAAGACCATAAAAACGCGGATAGACTGGGTTTGTGTCAAATCCATATCTAAACAATCCATATTATTCAGCGCCCTACCTACAAAGCGGGAAAAAACTAGCGTTTTCCATTTGATATTAATATTTTTTTAAATTTTTTTATTTTATTAATTTTTTGGTTGTATTCACAGTTGTAATGGCGTATAAAATATTTTTACCTTTTTTTCTTAAATAAGTCAGTGATTAAGGTTTGCTTTCTTATATTTGTTGGGTAAAATTTATTTTTTTAACAAGAAATTTTAGAACTATGAAATTTTAAAACAAAAATTTTTAGAACTTTTAGAAATGCAATTCATTCATTTTTCTAAAGATGTTTTGTTCTAAAATAAAATAACATCGAAGAAGAAACATACCTTTTACCATAAATACACCATTTAAGCAAATAAATATTTCCAAAAAAATCATTTTAACCATGAATATATGTAAATTTTGGGATTTGTGTCAGGTTAAAGTCAAAGTGTTTTTTTCTAGATAAACCATCATAACACATCAAAATATTGCAAACCGGCTATGGTTGCCATACAGCACTATAATGGACCATCCCTGAAATAATTTTTTATATTTCAAAACTAAAATAGTAATAGTTTGTTCTTGGGTTAAATTATTCCAATTTGAAACAGTTATTTTGCAAAAAATAATTTTCTTAGGTTCACTTTACTTTTTTATTTTAATTTAAATGATTGTCCTCTGTTTGATTAAGGTTAAATACAAAAAATCTCGCGAAAGAGTACTAGTTTTTGTTGAATTATTTTTTAAATTCAGTAGATCAATAACATTACGCCGATCCTTCAGTTTGTTTAGGTTTAAAATCTGTCTGCATAGTTAACATATTGCAAACCACTTTTATATATTTTATTTTGTAAATTTTCTTTGTACTTTTTCAAATAACACGATACCCTTCCGTTTAAACGAAAGTTGTTTAGTGTTAAGGATGTTCACAGAGTTATGACGTTATAAAAAAACTTTTAGCTAATAAGCGCTTGGCAAAAATTGATGTCTAATGGACGTAGAAATGTCCATTTTTAGCGCTTTCCACAAACATTCCCACAGAGCAAAACATATATGACGTGATCATGAATACTATATGACTCTTTGAGTGCCCTTAAAATCCTGACGTGAAAGTTATGTCTTTAATTTGGTAAGGGTTCCATATAACACTTGCAGACTCAATTGTCGGTCTAACGTAAGAAGTGTACGCGCGCAGAACAAAAATTAGGCGTTTTAAAAATAAAAGCATTTGTCCTAAAAAGTTTTTTTAGCAATAATTTTGCAATCAGGGAAGAGCGCGAAGCGCTCTTTCCCTTATATTAAATGGGTTAAGTCACTGTGCGGTTAACCGTTGTTGACGGCGTCATCGAAATCAACAAAACCTTTAATAGTTTTTTTAGCCAATTAAAAATCTAAACATTTTACATAACTAAAATATTACCCATATTTTTCTGATATTAAAAACCTAAAAACTTTTGCTAAACATGCCTGAATTTCATACTAATAAGCTAATTTGCTTAACTTTTTTTTGTATTTTTTTTGGGGGTCCCCCAAAAATTTTTCCCTGTGGTAAATATTTGGAGCTGATTTTTTGCACGTAGATGCTAAATTGCCGCCTCACCTGAATTTTATTCTCATATATGCTCTATTGCCCGTAATTAAACCTCTGTTCATGTAAAAAATGACCTTTTTTTTCTTTTTCTTTAATGTTTTCTTTAACTTTTTTTTAATGTTTCTATTAATTACATAAAACAAATTAGCTGTGAATGTATTTGTTAAATTAAAAGTCGCCTTATATTAAATCTGAAGTTTTTCGGACTTAGAATTCGATATTTAATTTTAAAAAGCCGTTAATATGGCGGTATGTTTTGCTTTATACGAAAATAATGATAAATTACAAAATTTAATGCGCAATGCGATAACTTTATTTTGACAGAAACTTTTCATGGTTACTGTGACGCTTGCGTTATACTTTTTTTGTATCGTTTTGACGACGTATGACTTAACTAATACTGTGGTATTTACAGCTGGTTAACTCATGTAAAAGTTAATCCACTTTGAAAGAAATTTATGTGAATTAAGTTTTATTTATGGTTAAAAACGCAAACTAAAGCTTTTACACGTATTGTTTTTATTCGGTTTTGTTTTTCTGAAAATTTCACAAAATCTGTTATTAATTTACAGGTTTTAAAGAGACTTGTTTCAGTCTTTTCTGGCATTTAGTTTTTAGACTTATGTAGCTTTATACTATTCCATTTATTATAAGCCTTTTTTTCGAAACTTTGTTTCGTCTTTTGCTAGACTTCTATTTAAATGTTAAGTTCCCAGTCATATACACTCTCTCATAAGTCCCTAACTAATGTGGCTTTTTTAGGTGTGTTATTTTCTATTCTGTAGTCAAATTCGTGTGGTTCTTGTTTTGTTCAAATATGAATAACTTTACACTTGTGGTCAGCTAAGTTTTAGTTGCCAATTCTTAAACCAATTTTAAATTTGTCTAAATCTTCTTGTAAAAGTAGGTTTTATTCAAAATGGTTAGAAATATTTAAATAAAGCTTTGTCTTTTCTGCGAATAATTTAATGCAAGAATGGAAAACTATGTCTGCCAGGTCATTGATGTAGAAAAAAACACAAAAAGACCTAATACTGACTCCTGAAGAACTTGGCTTTTAGCCTGATAAACCGATAATGCGGAGTCAAAAAGTTAGAAATATTTAAATAAACCTTTGTCTTTTCTGTGAATAATTTAATGCAAGAATGGAAAACTATGTCTGCCAGGTCATTGATGTAGATAAAAACACAAAAAGACCTAATACTGACTCCTGAAGAACTTGGCTTTTAGCCTGATAAACCGATAATGCAGAGTCGTTAACAATAACTTTAAAAGTTCCTCGAGTCAAAAAAGAAAGTTTTTTTAACTTATGTAGTAATTTTTGATGGGACATCGTATCCAACGCCTTAGCAAAATCTAAATAAACCACGTTTACAAACTGTTTATTTTCCAAGAATACAGTCCTATGATTAAGAGTTTCTAGAACGTCTGTGTTACAGGCGAATGTTTACCTTTAAAACCGTGTTATCTCAATGTAAAATCTCCGTATGTGATAATGTTTAAAAAATAAGTGTTAATTTTTTTATCTAAATAAAAATTAAAATACATAAAGTAGGGTAACTGACTTAATTTCGGCCACCAATTTAGGGTGTTAGAAAATTGGCTTATTTTTAAAACACAAAAGAACTAGCACAAAAGTAACTGGATTAATGTTGAATAAAGTGTTTTTGCAAAAGTTTTTTATTTTTATTATTCTGCATTATCAACATTTTCATACAAAAAGTAAATTTTTATGATTTTCTTAATTTTTGCTTTCTGTTTAAACTGCATCATATTTAAAACGAAGCAATATATAACCTTAAAATATCTTCTATTTAAGGCTCAAAGTTGTTAATTTTCATGTTTTGATATTTTCTTCAAAATTATTTTGCAATGCGTTTAACTAACTGCGCATTTTAAGATTCCGTTAATTTCGACCACCTTAAAATTTAGGTGAAAGAACCTGCCATTTTTTGCTGTTTTTAAATATCATTGTACTACCGTATTTACAAAGAATTTTTTTTTTGCTCGTTTGACTTTGTTTTGACGTTTTTTAAGCCAAAAATAAAAATCGAACAAAAAATACAAGTTATTAAAACTTGTTTTTTTAAGACTTTGACATAATTATTTAAAGTCTTGCTAATAACTATTAAAGTTCGCAAACGGGAAAAATTAAGTTATATGTAGGGTAACTGACTTAATTTCGGCCACCTTTTTTTATTTTTTTGAATAAGTTTTATCTGGCTTTTTCAATCAAGCCAAAATTTGGCCTAAAAATCAAACAATAGCTATATTTGTTATTCCAGTGCAAAATTTGAATATTTCTGTTACACTTAAAAATTAGCGAAGGTTTAAACTTTTTTTTAAAGTGGCCGAAGTTAAGGCGTGTGCCATTTATTTCGGCCACCTACAAAAAACTGGCCATAACTATTGCTTAAACGAACAATAAAAATTTCTAAAGGTTGCAAATTTACCCTTAGGTATTGTTCTTGGTACATATAACTTAATTTTTCCCGTTTGCGAACTTTAATAGTTATTAGCAAGACTTTAAATAATTATGTCAAAACCCTTAAAAAACAAGTTTTAACAATTTGTATTTTTTGTTCAATTTTTATTTTTGGCTTAAAAAACGTCAAAACAAAGTCAAACGAGTAAAAAAAATTCTTTATAAATACGGTAGTACAATGATATTTAAAAACAGCAAAAAACGGCAGGTTCTTTCACCTAAATTTTCAGGTGGCCGAAATTAACGGAATCTTAAAATGCGCAGTTAGCTAAATGCATTGCAAAATGATTTTGAAGAAAATATCGAAAAATGAAAATTAAAAACTTTGAACCTTAAATAAAAGATATTTTAAGGTTATATATTGCTTCGTTCTAAATTTGATGCAGTTTAAACACAAAGCAAAAATTAAGAAAATCACAAAAAATTCACTTTTTGTATGAAAACATTGATAATGTAGAATAAACAAAAATAAAAAACTTTTGCAAAAACACTTTATTCAACATTAATCCAGTTACTTTTGTGCTAGTTCTTTTGTGTTTTAAAAATAAGCCAATTTTCTAACACCCTAAATTGGTGGCTAGGCTTGGCCGAAATTAAGTCAGTTACCCTACTAAAAACAATACCTAAGGGTAAATTTGCAACCTTTAGAATTTTTATTGTTCGTTTAAGCAATAGTTATGGCCAGTTTTTTGTAGGTGGCCGAAATAAATGGCACGCGCCTTAACTTCGGCCACTTTAAAAAACAAGTTTAAACCTTTACCGATTTTTAAGTGTAACAGAAATATTCAAATTTTGCACTGGAATAACAAATATAGCTATTGTTTGATTTTTAGGCCAAATTTCGGCTTGATTAAAAAAGCCAGAAAAAACTTATTCAAAAAAATAAAAAAAGGTGGCCGAAATTAAGTCAGTTACCCTAAATAAAATATTAATTTTATTTACGCTTTTTTGTACGTTTAAGAAACGACTGGGGATTCTTCTTTGATTTTCTTTCAAAATCAAAACACAATAAATATAAATCAAATTTTTGTTTTACTTTGACAATTTTTAACAATTTTTCACTGAGCCAATAATAAACCCTACTATGTGTTTTAGTATTGTAACAAAGTCCAACAATCTGAGTTTTTCAAGATTTTTCTCTTGCTCAACTTATAAAATAAAAGAAATCATGATCACCCTTTGAAACTACTTAATCCACGTGCTAATAAAAAATTTCTTTCCAAATCTTTTCATCATAGAATTATAGATATTTTAAATAATTTGCCTGCTAATTCAATACTAGCTCTATCTTTGTTCAAAGCTCAAACCGAAAAGCTTAACTTTAGACAATATACTAAATTTGACAAGCACATAGTTTAGAAGCTTTAGGGCTCTTATATGACTATCCTCTTTATTTTGTTTTTTTCTTTTTAAGTGTAAGAAAACAAAAATCCATTTTACTAACTCTTGTGTTGTTTGGTACTACTATCAAAAATATATAATACTATATATTATATTAAGGAAAAATATGTCACTCCCTACTAGAAGTGAAACAATTTTGTGCCATTTTTTGAGCACTGCCATTAATTGTCATGCACAAAAAATGGCAAAACAACTGCCATTAATTGGGCAAGTGTCGTGTAAATGGGCACTGCTAGTGATCGACCGGGGCAGTATTTTTGCTGATGCCGGGGCCGGGGCCGGGGTAGAGAAATTTGGATTTGCCGGGGCCGGGGCCGGGGCCGGGGTAGAAAATTTTGCCCCGGCCGGGGCCGGGGTCGGGGTCGGGGCAGGCTAAAAATTAAGCAGAATTTGTAATTTTGGTCATTT
>JASAMX010011523.1:0-5000 GCA_030248175.1 Microlaimidae sp. YZB2_3 | reverse complement strand
CGTATAAATAAATAATTATTATATGATAGAAATTTTTATTCAGTGGGCAGCTGGCCAAATCAAAATACAAATTTTTTATGGTGTAAATAATAGTCCATCTCAGACTAGTCCACATCTTTTCTGTCTAAACTCACGCCCGGTGATAATCGCTTTTTTTCCTGCTCTATTCTTAGAGCATTTTTTAAGGCTAGTCTACCACTTTTGTAAAATCAAATTAAAGAAGTAAATTAACCTAATCAAGTATAGTATTAGCTGCTCATTGACAAATGTTTATAATCAATCCGTTGCCAAGATATGTTTTTGTTTTAATATTATCAATAGACAACCTATTTTTCATTAACATTAGATGAAAAACTTTGCTGACATTCTTCATTTTTTATTTATGGTTGATAAATTGAATTTTTAAATTAAACTTAAAAAAGTTAGAGTCTTAACTATGCAATAATTGAAATTTCTATAATAATGGTCGATTATTAATACGAATTTAATATTATGTTGTTAACAATTTAAATTTTGAATTTGGACACTGAAAACAGTGGCTCCTAAAAAAATTATTGCGCGATTTTTTACCTTTTCCAAAGAGCTTATATGTTTATTTTTGATCAATCAGTAACAACTGAGGAATATGGGTTTTAAGATAAGCGTTTGTAAAAAAATCTATTAATCATAAGGAGAACAGGGACATGAATTAAAAAATTTATCCAAATTCTCTAATTGTTGTTGGCGCGGTGCCATGGGGCTTAATCGTCATGTGGCGCTCCCGCGTCACCGATAACTCAATTATACGTTTTTGAAATAAAAAGAGGAAAAATATAAAAGTTTATTAAAAAAATTATACCTTCTCCAATAAAAGTTTGAGCGGTGGGTGGGGCTAAATCTTCGCATCAGCAAAGAAGGGTTGCAATTATATTTTTGAAACAAAAATAATAATAATGAGAAAAAGAAGAAGAACATGAATTACAAAACTTACCCACGTTCATTAATTATGGTTGGCGTAGTGCCGTGGCGTTACATTGCTGTGTGGCGCTCCCGCACCACTAATGATTGCAATTATTTTTTTGAGATAAAGAATCAGCAGAAGAATATGAACATGAATTACAAATTTTATTTTATTCACGTTCTCTGATTTATAGTTGGGGCGGTGCCGTGGGATTAAATCGCCACATGAACGGTGAAGGTATATCGATTTTAAGAAGATGAACATTAAGGGTTAATTATAGTTGGTGCTGTTGGCTAAACTGTCACGTGGCTTCCTGCGCCACCGATAATTGCGATTATTTTTTTTAAAATAAAACTTTAAGTTAATTTTTTTCATCTGTAAATTAAGAATTAACAAAAAATATTTTATTTTTTTCACCGTTTTCCGCGAGGTTGAAGTTGATGGCGCTGTGCGGTTTCCGCTACCAATAGCAACCAAGCACAGCCGTCTGCTGTTATTGTGCGGTTAAAAGTTTTTATTTTGCTGTTTTTTAATTTATTATTTTGATCAATAAATCGATAACAAGGACCTGAATGAAAAAAGTGGCCCCTACGAAATTTGCGTAATTCTTTCTTCTGTCCTATGAGCCCATGTTTATTTTTGATCAATTAGTAACGAAGAAGGAATATCGATTTTAAGAATTGAGCGTTAAAATAATAATAATAATAATAATAATAAGAAGAAGATGAAGATAAATTTCAAAATTTACCAACGTTGTGTAATTATTGTTGGCGCGGTGCCGCGGGGCTAAATCATCCCGTGGCGCTCTCGCGCCACCAATGATTTATTTATTTTATCAATCTTTTTTTTCAATTTTATTTACAAAAACGGTTGCCTTTATCATGGGTGGCGCGGGAGCGCCACGGGGCGATTTAGCCCCGTGGCGCCGCGCCAACCATAATTAGAGAACGTGGGTAAATTTTGAAATTCAGAACCTTCTTCTTCTTCTTCTTCTTATTATTATTATTCCAACGCTCCATCCTTAAAAGCGATATTCCTCATTCGTTATTGGTTGATCAAAAATAAACATGGGCTCATAAGAAAAAAGAAGGAATTACGCAACTTTCTTAGGAAGCACTTTTTTGATTTAGGTCCTTGTTATCGATTTATTGATCAAAATAAAAAATTTGAAAAATAGACAAATAAAAACTCCCAACCGCACAATAACAGCCTTTTGGCAACAATAAGGATTATACAGAGCAGACAACCAACATCCCCTCATAAAAACCGCACAAAAAAAGCAGACCGGTTTTTAATTGGTGGCGAAAACTAACCAAATCCCAGCGCCACCTGCTACACCCCCGCGGAACTCGGGCAAAACAACAACCTACTTTTTTTAATTATTGCATTACGGATGACAAAATTAATAAAATGTTTTATTTATTAAAAAATAATAATAAGCGTCCGTGGCGCGGGAGCGCCACGGGTGGTAATCATCGGTGGTGCGGGGTGCTGCCACACTGCAATTTAACCTACCACACCGCAGGGGTAAATTTTGTAATTTAATATCATCTTCTTCTTATTATTATTTTTTATTTAAAAAAGTATATCTTGGCAACGGAATGATTATAAACATATGTCATTGCACAGCTAAAACTATAGTTTAGGCTATTTTTTTAATTTTCTAATTTCGATATTCAAAAAACGGTATCAGCTGTGAAAATTGCTCTAATAATAGAGCGATGGGGCGCTCTCCCGGCGTATGTTAGACAGAAAAGATGTGGCTAGTCTGAGATGGACATTATGTGGACGTATAGAAAAATTTGATTTTGGTTTGGGCACCTGCAGCAGACTAAAAATTTTCAGAGATACGTGAATAAAAAAAAATTTGTATATACATTGATTCATATTCTATACTGCTTGATTCTTTCTCAGTCTGAAAAAAATGTCAATTGAAAAAATCATACTCATGGTCTTTTCTAAAGCGCGAGTCGCCACTCTGTCAAATTTAAAGCTGTTTCTTACAGCACAACGCCAAACATAACCTTCAAATTGAAAATGGGTAAGTTTTGTATTTCGTGTTCTGTCTTAGATTTTCTCATTATTATTATTTTTAATTGACATTTCATAAACTAATAAAATTGCAACCCTTCTTTGCTGATGTCTTTCGGGAAGATCATTATCGTTTGGTAGAAATTTTTTTTTAGTGAACAACTGCCCAAACCACACGCAATTTTTCTCTAGAGTCGTCCACCTAATGTCTCATCTCAGACTAGTCCACATCTTTGGTATACGCCTGGGGAAAAATCGCCCCTTTTTCCTGCTCTATTCTTAGAGCATTTTTAAAATAGTTTTATATTTATCTAATATTTTTATTTTCTTTTAAAAAACGTATAATTGTGATATCGGTGACGCGGGAGCGCCACATGACGATTAAGCCCCATGGCACCGCGCCAACAACAATTAGAGAACTTGGATAAATTTTTTAATTCATGTCCCTGTTCTCCTTATGATTAATAGACTTTCTTAAACGCTTATCTTAAAACCCATATTCCTCAGTTGTTACTGATTGATCAAAAATAAACATATAAGCTCTTTGGAAAAGGTAAAAAATCGCGCAATAATTTTTTTAGGAGCCACTGTTTTCAGTGTCCAAATTCAAAATTTAAATTGTTAACAACATAATTATTAAATTCGTATTAATAATCGACCACTATTATAGAAATTTCAATTATTGCATAGTTAAGACTCTAACTTTTTTAAGTTTAATTTAAAAATTCAATTTATCAACCATAAATAAAAAATGAAGAATGTCAGCAAGGTTTTTCATCTAATGTTAATGAAAAATAGGTTGTCTCTTGATAATATTAAAACAAAAACATATATCTGGCAACGGATTGATTATAAACATTTGTCAATGAGCAGTTAATACTATACTTGATTAGGTTAATTTACTTCTTTAATTTGATTTTAAAAAAGTGGTAGACTAGCCTTAAAAAGAATGCTCTAAGATAGAGCAGGAAAAAAAGCGATTATCACCGGGCGTGAGTTTAGACAGAAAAGATGTGGACTAGTCTGAGATGGACTATTATTTACACCATAAAAAATTTGTATTTTGATTTGGCCAGCTGCCCACTGAATAAAAATTTCTTATCATATAATAATTATTTATTTATACGTTGAGCCGAATTACAGACATTGTTGCATTTTTTTGTATATGAAATCACAATTGAAAAAAACATACTCACAGCAATCTTTGACAAGCGGGAAAAAGCCACATTTTCAAATTTAAATTTGTTTCTTACACATAAAAATATAACCTTCTAACGCTTATATCTGTAAAAGTATATATCCTCCCTCGTTACTGATTGATCAAAAAGAAACATGGGCTCTTCAACATCTTTTATATCTAAAAACACGCCCGGGGAAAATCACCTTTTTTCCTGCTCTATTTAGAGCATTTTTTAATGCTAGTCTACCACTTTTTTGAATTAAATTAAAAAATAGTATAATAAACTATAGTTTTAGCTGCGCAATGACATAATGTTTATAATCATTCATTGCCGAGATATACTTTTTTAATGGTTTTAATATTATGAATAGAACACGTATTATTTATCAAAAAAATAGTCGTTTGTATGAATAAGTTTGCATAAAATTTAAAAAAATGCATACGTATGCATAAAAAGTGTAAAAAATTGCACACGTATGTATGCATATACTTTGCGCGAAAATACATTTGTATGAGTATGAAGTTATGCATACTCTCTAAAATGTTCGGAAAATTTTATAAATATTATAAAGAAGCTTTAAATTAGCATTTTAAATTTCGAAATCATTACTGTAATAAAATTAAAAAGATCAAAAATCACTTAATTTGAAGTCGCTTTTGTAAATCCACTTTTTAATCAAAATTAATGTTTAAAAAACGTTTTCAGATAATTTAAAATATTATTGCAATGATCGTTTTTAAAAGTTTAGTTATTATAGTTAAGAAAAGCAACATATTGTTAAAAATCATATTTCTTTTGAAATATTATCAAGATAAAACACCAAATTTATTGCCGTAAATTAGAAGAGG
>JASAMX010011522.1:0-19347 GCA_030248175.1 Microlaimidae sp. YZB2_3 | reverse complement strand
CAAGAAAACCTAGTGGTTTTTAGTTAGTTGAGCTTTTGTCTGTGTGGCTCAAGAGCTTAGTTTTCATCAAATCATTTTGTTTCATGTTAGAGTTTCTATGTCACCAGCACAAGCACTTGACGACTGCTGGCTCCGGAAGAGTTCGGTAAGACTTTTATGTTCACGCTTGCAAACGAATTCACGCAGTATTTATTGTATTGTATGTTACTGTTATTTTTATTAATTTGAGTGCGACTGAAAAAATAAATTAAGATGTTTTGAATGTGCTGGTTGATTTTAATGTGACAAAAAAAAATTTATAATTCACAAGAGCAAGTAGTATTCCTACAGTTAAATTAACGGTTTGAATAACGTTTTTTTTTTGGTTAGAAGAATGCTGTTATATTAGATACTTAACCAGCTGCGCAGATATCATATGACATTTTTTTGTTATTTATTGGTTATTATTCAAATTTTAATGGTTGGTCTATTTATGCTAGGAAAATTTTGTACAGTAAATTATGTTTACGTGTAATAACTACCTATAAAAAAGGCTATAATGTACATAGCTCACATTTTTGGGAACAAAAAAATTTATGGGTAATACGTTTAAGAATATAACTAATTCTGTTATAACATATTAATGCTATTGCCATATGTTGTTATATGTATTCTTTATTTAAGAATTTTAAAATCAAGGATTTTTAGTTCTTCAAAGAAGTATATTAAAGTTTATTATTGCTTATAAGTATAAATCTTTAGAAGTTATATAAAAAGGTTATTATGAATAAGAGTTTTCATGAAACTCTCAATGTTAACTTTCTAAAATTTACTAAAAATCCTAATTTAACAAAATTCTATGAAATATTATAGAAGAAAATATTAATGAAACAATTTTTTTAAAAAAAACTGTAAAATTCACAATTCACAGCTAAAACACGTAGGTTATGTAACTTGGTTTTGTATCATATAAACATAGTTTTATTGATTACATCTCCATTGCATTTACTTGTTATTTATTATAAACGTTTTTAGTAAGAGTTGAATTGAATGGAGCGCCAAAAAATCTAGTTCTACCAACCATATTCTTATATCAATGTATGTGCCAAGAATACATTTCGAATTCTGTGTCGTTTGATTTATGATACAAAATTGTAAATTTTGTGACTGAGTGAGACTAACATTGTAAATTATATTAGTAATAAAATTATCGAATCTTACTGTTTGAAGTTTGTGGAAAAATTTATTTTTTTGCATATTTTATGTAATTAAATATAAGTAAATAAATTTATATGTACTTAAAAACTCGGACGTATTTTATTAACAATTTGTCAGCTATTATCAAAAGCTAAAAATAGTTTATTAACCTATATCTTGCATTTTAATTTTCTGTATAAGTGATCTGTATTTAATACAATTAATATAAAAAAGTAGAATTAAATAAAATTGCTGTATTTAAAATTAAGTTTAAAAATTTCTCTTTGAGCTAAAACAATTTAAAATCTAAATTATAGATGTTAAAATTGTTTTTTTTCATATTTCAAACATGTATTTCTGTAGTTTTTTTTAACAAATTTTACTTAATTCGTTGGAGCAAACGTGATATTTGTATTTTAACAATATTTTTGTGCCTTTTTTAGTTCCTGGTTATGCTAATTGTAGTGAAGAGTTATTGCTCAACACATTTTAAGCCAACATTTTGGAGTTAATAGATACTGGAAAACGACTTTCGTAACGATGATAATGTTTTATTTACTATAACTAATAGTTTGCAGTTTTGATTGTGTTAATTTTTTGCAGGATATTTATGTTTGTGTTAATCAAATTACAAATAATGTCATATTTTAAAACTGTACAGGTTTATTTATGTAGTCCAAATTCTCTGCTAATAGATTTATACGCTCACAAAAAATCCGAAGTCATTTTTTTAGTATTAAAAGGAAATTTTTTAAAATATTACTATATAGCGTGTTAACTTAAATTATTAACTGCGCACTTCTGCAGTGGGTGGTTATCAAATCTTAATAGCAACAATAATTTGTGTTTTTCTATTCAAAAACATATTAAAATTATGCGGAATTTTTGTATTGTTTGAATACGTTACTGATCTAATTATACTTTCTCACGAAAAATTTCCCGCGAAGCATTTTTCTAGTTTAGCATTTTATACATTTTTAAATTTCGCTACATATTAAATTAAAGAATTAAAACCATTGAAATAAAATTTTGTTAAAGAGGTTTTCGATCTTTAGTTCGAATGGAACCAATGCGAAAAAAACAAACACAACATCTTTTCACATGCACACATATCAACACGACCTTGGGACCAGAGGATTTTGGACAAACCCCGCAGCGGTTGCTGATCTCTTCCGAGAGTGGGAAGAGGGGGTGAGCAAAGCCAGGAGCGTGCCGGATGAACATGACCAGGCCGAAACGAAACTCTGGACGTTTGCAAAAAACACCAGCAACCAATGCGGAAAAGGCTTTAAAAAAGTCTTAATGCAAATTTAAGAACAGGAAATTTCCTATTGAGGTACTAAATCCTACAAAATAAATATATTTTTCAACTCTGATTTTAACAATTGGGGCTACTGACTTAATTCATATCATTATTCATTTTGTCAGTATCTGGATATAAAGAGCAGTAAAGTGCGATACTAACTAATTATATTCTTTTTAATTAAAAATATTTTAATTTGATTGTAGTAATAAAATACTGCTTTTTAATGACATTAAAAACACATGTTAACTTAATAAAAGTAGTAAAATCGTATTTAAAAAAATCAGTCACTGTAAATAATATCACTGTAAAAAGCGAAAACATAACAAAAATACGCTGGATATTTTATCAAATCGGTATGAAAGTCGTTTTCCTAAATAAATGTTTGTAAACTTTTATGTTACGTATCTCTCGTTGCACTTATTCCACTGGGTCACTTTTGAACTGGTATGCCTTTTAAGAATCCGTAATTTTAAACAACACTTCATCGTAATAATAGTCTAATCAAAAATGATGTGTGCCAGAAAAATTTTAAGTGATCATATTTTGCGAACTAATTATAATTGTCGTTTAAATGGATCTATGCTCTCTTGAAATTTTTGCAGTACTCAAAATTTTTGTGCAGATTATAGTTCACCAAATTTTAAATCTTATTAATATTAATGTTATAAATCTATACTATTCACAACTTGAGATCATTAGTATTTTTACACTTTATTGTATTTGATTAATTTCAGTATCTGTACAGCTCATACATCTCATACATGCGTTCAATGCAATAAAGCAATATTTTAACTCCATGTATTCAATACAAAGTAAATGCACAGAAAAAGTTGGTGACTCATGTCGGCGTTTTGTATTATTCAATAATTTTTAATTAATTTTATTATTTATTAAACAAACATTACAAAAAAGTAACACAAACGTAAACAGCAATTAAATTTACAAAAAAAAACGATCTCTTTCCCCTGCCGCATAGTAAAAACAAATTTAACAAAAAATTAGTTAAAAAACACGTATTTTTTATTAAATAACGCATTTAAGAAGTTTAGAGAAATTAGTAAAACAACAATTTTTTTTTTAATTAATTTTAAGAATTTATTAATTACGCAAACGAAGAATTAATTAAATAACGAATTTATTAATTGCAAAAAGGGTTTAAAAACAATTTTAAAAAGTGCAAATGGCTATTAATAATTAAGACCAATATTTTAAAACGGAAGAACTATAATGCACGCATATAATAGAACTAAACAATGATTTGTTTAATGAATTAAAATAATGTTATATGAAATAAGAAATATTTAATACGCGCGTAAATCGCCACATTCCCGCCTCAAAAAAAAGAAGACAATAATCGCAAAATAGTCTCTTATCATAGCAATATTGTTTTTTTTAAAGTTCTTTGAATAGTTTAGTACTAAAGTTATTGCGATTGAAAATCCGCTTCTAGTGGAATAACATCTTTGATTGAACGCTGAGTTGTTCTACCATTGGGCTTCATAATTGTGACCTTTCTGATGGTTCCATCTTCATTTTTGCAAACTGCGTGAATTTTTCCCAATGACCACTGTAGCCTAGGTAAATTTTTTTCTTTGATTAGAATTATTTCTCCTTTTTGTGGATTCCTGGTTATGTTTGAGCGACCACCAGGTCGTCTTTGATAGCCTCGTTCAGTTAAAGAAAGCAGATATAAGTTAGACCAGGTTTTCCAGAACGCTTGTAAAATCTTCTGACCTTTTTTCCATGACTGTATGATGGATGAGCCAGTTGATGCTGGTACATTGACAGAGGTTTGTGGCGCGATAAAATGAGCTGGTGAAAGTAAACCTTCTGGGTAGTCCATAACATCTTCACCTTGATAAATCAAGGGCCGACTATTAAGACAACCTTCTATCTCTATGGTCGTGGTTTGAAGCTGCTCTAGGGAAAGGCGTCGATTTTGAAGTGTTTTCTTCAAGGCTCGTTTTACAAGACCAATCAAACGTTCATAAAAGCCGCCATACCAGGGGCTAAATTGGGGAAGAAATTGCCACTGAATTTTTTGTTCTGCAAGAAATGGGCCTATTTCTTTTGAATTTTTCCAGGACTTGATACACTTTTGTGCACCTTGAAATTGTGTACCATTGTCACTGTATACTTTTTGCGGCGTACCTCTTCTTCCAATAAATCGTTTTAAGGCCGCTAAAAAGCTTTCTGCCGATAGACTAGAGGTGACTTCTAAATGAATAGCGCGAGTTGTAGTGCAAGTGAAAAGCACTATCCACACTTTTGATTGTTTGTCGCTTTGATTAATCACAAAAAGTGGTCCCAAATAGTCAATTCCGATTGCACTAAATGCAGCGTTTCTTGTTACTCTGCTTGCAGGAAGATTGCTTGGATCAGGGTATTTAAAGGCAGGTCCTTCCCACTTGCGACATAGAAGGCAATTTCTTATGATATTTTGAACCACTCTTCTACCCTGAGGTATCCAATACTTTTGTCGTATGGAAGCTAAAGTGTGTTGAACTCCAAAGTGAAACGCTGATTCGTGTGCTGCCTTCACAACCAGGGTTGTGAACGGATGTAGTTTGGGAAGAAGTATAGGACATTTAGCAGTTTCTTCCAATTCTGAATCACCAAGCCGACTGTTAACATGAAGCAACTGATCTTTACTAATCTGAATTTTAAGTTTCATAATAAGTTCGTTTGTTTTTCCAGCTTGAATGGATGCAAATTCTTCCGAAAAACTACTCTTTTGCACATATTTTAGCCACATTGCTTCTGATGCTTTTATTTCTGAAGCTTGAAGTTCTCCAGTGTCCTTTGAATGTTTACCAATTTTTCTGACAAATCGAAGACACCAACTTGTGATTCTGAGAAGTTTTGACAAAGAAGAAACTTTAGTTGCGTCAATTCCAAAAGGAGAACTTAGGGTCGTTTTGTCTCCTTTAGCAACTTTTTTGGCATTGCTGTTGTTTGAAACTATTTTGCACAAAACAGTTTCATTTAACTTTTTCTCTGTAAATTCTGAAATAAAGTCAGGGTTTCTTTGCTCCATTAGAAAAACGTTTTGTGGCCAGTTGGATTCACTCAAACGCAGCCATGCTGGTCCTGTCCACCATGACGATTGTTTCATATTTTTAAATGAGACTGGTCTGGTTGCTACATCAGCAGGATTTTCTGATCCATTAACAAATCGAAACTGCATATCAGTGTGAGACTTAATTTCACTGACTCTATTTTTGACAAACGTTTTTAGTCCGTTTTCTGACTTTAACCAACTGAGGGCTACTTGGCTATCGGACCAGACAAATTTTTGCTTAATTGGCAGTCCAAGTTCTTTATCCACAGTTTTAAGAACTCTAGTTGCAAGAAGTAATGCTACAAGCTCCATGCGAGGGATTGTTGGCGCAGTTTTGGGAGCCACTCTGGCTTTTCCAAATACAAACGAAACTGATTTATTGTTTTGGCTAGTCTGCATTGCCAAATACACTACTGCTGCATAAACTTTTGAGCTTGCATCACAAAAAGCATGTAGTTGAAATATCGAATTGGTTTGTACTTCACTTAGCATTCTTCTAGGAAAAGACTGATTAACAATTTCTTGGTAATCGTTTTCTAATTTTTTCCAAGTTTTCAACTCATTTAAATGGATTTCATCATCCCAGTTAGATTTATTTTCCCACAAGGTTTGAATTAAAAGTTTTCCTTGTATTGTCATTGGTGCAAAAAAACCAATCGGATCAAATATACCAGCTACAAACTGTAGAACTTTGCGTTTTGTAATTGGTGATTTTATGGCCAATGAGCTCATTTGGACACCAAGCGTGTCATTTTTAATATTCCAGCTGAGTCCTAAAATTTTGGCGTTAGTTTCTTCAGCTTTATCTTCTGCTGGAAAGTATTTGTTCAACTCAGAACTACTTGAAACCCATTCTCTTAGATTCATTGCAGCATCATTAAAAATTTTCTTAGATTTCTGGTAAAAGTCTTGGCCTTCTTTTACTGTCTGTACGCCATAAAACACATTATCCATATAGATATTCCTTTGAATTTCTTTAGTTTCAGGTATTTGATATTTTTTCAGATGATCTTTTATCACCATATTTAGCAAGAATGGACTTGCGTCCACTCCAAAGGGAATTCTGCAAAATCGGTAAGTGGCAAGATTATCGTTTGTGACTGCTTGATTTGGATCTTTTATCCATAAAAATCTTACAACATCTCTTTCCGAATTTTGCAACCCAACCTGTAAAAAAGCTTTTTCAATGTCAGCTGAAATAAGAATCGGTGGAAGTCGAGATCTGATCAAAAGACCAAGTAAATTTGGGATCATTTGTGGTCCTTTGTAGATGCAGTCATTAAGACTTTTCTCAAACTTATTTTCTCGTGCGGAAGCATGATATACTACTCTGACTTTTGTCGTCTTCCTGTCTTGTTTAATAACTGGAAAGTGGCTAATGTAGTGTGTCCGATTTTTTGTTTCTTTTTCTGATTCTGGAATTTCTTCTATAACACCTTTTTCCAGTTGATCTTTTAGAGTCTCGCTGTATTTTGCATAGACTTTATCCTGTTGCTTCAGTTGTTTTAACGTGAATTTTAGTCTTTGCACTGCTAACTTCCAGTTGTTTTGTAACAACGGATTATTTTCTTTCCAAGGCCACTTAACATAATAGCGACCAGTGGCAGGATCTTGTTGAACTGTATCGCGAAATTCTTGGATGCAGTTTTCATCAGATTCAGATAGCTCAGTTTCAGTTTTGCTAACTCCCATGGTTTCCAGATCCCATAGTTTTTGAATATCTTTGTCAACTGATGTGGTAGTCTTCATGACAATTACAGAAGTCATCGTTGTAGCTATCGAAGACGATTCAGTGTTTCCTGATAGAATATTTCCAAATTTCGATGGAATTGCTACCAATTTATTTCCTACTGAATAAGGAGCTTTGTTTTTCAAGATACAGTCATAGTAATGATCCATACCAATTAAAATATCAATTTCTCTGCTAGTTTCTTTTTTAGGAGGCTTATTCACTGGATTTAATCCCCATATTTGCCTTTGCTGACTTTTGGTGAAATGATATGGGACTAAGTTCAACTTTTCAGTTATTTTGGGCACTGACTTTAAAAGAACTGAAGCAGATCCATATCTACCTTGTAGATTAACTTCAGCTGAATTTGTCATAATTGATTCCTGCCCATTAAACCGTGAAACTGTCAGCTCTTGTTTATTTCTAAGTGGAAGACCCAGTGATATCGCCACTTGACTTCTAATAAAAGATACTGATGAACCTTTGTCAAACAGAATAAAAACTTTCAACCTTTTACCAGTTTCTGGATTTACTGCTAGGGTCTCTGCTGTTTCTAGAATTACTCCCGTGGGTGATGTTAATTCTTGTGAATTAGAAGTACCCACTTCATTGGGTAAGGGTGAATCGACCACTAAAGATTGAACTGTGGAATTTTTATTTTCCATTGCGGAAGATGATGTTTGCTTTTCTTTGTACTTTTTATAGTAGCTTTTACTGCTGGGATACTTTTGAAAACATAGAGCAGAGTGGTGACCCTTTTTCTTGCAGTGGAAACAATTTCGAGAATTTTTGAATCTACAATCTGGCACCATATGTCCTGGTTTTAAGCAGACAAAGCATCTTTTCTTTTTCATAGCTAAAGATCTTCTATCATCACCACTTGGGACATTGGAACAGCTATCACTGTAGTGTGTTTCAGAACAGAAGCAACACTGCAAATCTTTCTGTCGTTTTGATTTTTGAATAGTCAGAGCACTGGCAGTTGCAATTGAAGACAGTCCTGTGTCTTTTTCATCATCTTCAAGTTTCGTTTTGTTCTTTTTCTGAAGCTTATCATCTTCATTAAATATTCTGAGGTGGCGTTCTAGAAGTTGAATAAGATCTTGCACACCCATTATTTTTGTTCCTACTGCTTGAGGATTTATCTGCTGACTGACATGCTGGCGAATGTCCCATGTTTCTTTAAGTTTTTCTTTGAGGCGAGGCGGCAGTTTGTCCCAAATAACTTTTATCAGAATGTCTACATTTTGTCCCATTTGGTGCAAAACTGCCGTGCTTGACCGCAACATGTCAGTAAATTCTTCTAGATTGCTCAAATCAGACTTTACATTTCCAAGGTTTTTCAAAAGATTAAGTTGGCTATCAATAATTTGATCTGGCTGGTCATAAATTGACATCAAAATAGTTCTAGCTTCTTTGTAATTGGTGCCATCTGATCCAAGACCTCTAATTTTGGCAAATGCTGAACCTTTCAATGATTGACGTAGAAAATCAAGCTTATCTACATCAGTTAAATCCGTTCGAGAATGAACGTGTGTATCAAACGACTGCCAAAAGCCTGGCCAGTCCAGTAAGTTGCCGTCAAAAGTAAGAAGAGTGCGTTTTGGTAAGGTAGAAATCGGCTTTAAAGGCTGATCTCGCGACTGAGAGCTGCTTAGAGAAGAAAAAAGAGTAAGATATTCTTTCATTTCTTGTTGTCTTTGCTGTTCTTGCTCCTTTCTTTCTTTTTCACGCCTTTTCTCCTGTTCTATTCTGTCTGATCGTTCAGTTTCCCAAATCTGCATCATCCTTTGAAACATTTGTTCAGTCAAGGAGCTAGCGGATGAAACACTTTGTTCTGTGATATTTGGAACCAAATTATGCTCAGGAACCAACACATTCGAATTTTGGGAGTCTGACGACAAGGAAAAACTTAAATTACTGGTTTTTTTAACAGGAGGAGCTTGAAAAGACACATGTGTGAACTCCTTATTGGATGTTTTAGCCGACTTAGCTTGTAAACTCTGTGTAACTGTCGGTAAGTTGCTTTTTGTGTTAACAGTAACATCAGTGTTTATTATATGATTTTGATTTTTGTCACTTTGTTTTTCTTCAGTTTTTTCGCCAAAATCGGTTACTGTACTTATTTGTGTATTTTTAACACATTTTATAAATTCTTGATATTCAGGATTTTCTTTTAAAACTTCTACGTTTAGAGAGTTTTTTGTATTACCGTTTTCTTTTTCAACGATATTATTTTTAAGAATATTCTTACTTGTAGAAGGTTCATCTTGATTTAAATTTGTACTGGAACCTTCAGGCGGAGGCTTGGAATTTTGTTCATTATTAACAAAATACCTGGGATCGATACCATCCATGCAAAGTTCGTCCTCCGTGACCAATGAATACATCAAAGCTTGAATTGGTATTGAAAGTCCGTTGCTGCAATTAAGGCACAAAATGTGTTTTTCTTCTTTTTCTTGGTCATCAAAAAGTTCGGTCAAACGCTTGTAAAAAGACTGCGTGATACTTCCTGGATGTGCGTGATTTAAGCAGTCCACGCATGTCCAGCTTTCGCAATCTGAACACTTGATGCAAAGATCTTCGCTTTTTAAAAGTCGGGAACAAAGCAGGCAACAAGCTGAACTTTCAGAACTCGCACTTGATATCGATTTTTCCATTAGAATAGCGTCTTTTTAATTTTATTTTATTTTTACTTTAAATTCGTCACCAATTTTTATCCGCAAAAAAAACTACTACTCAGTTTATCAGTAACAGAGACCTACCCCTATTCCAACAAGGAGCTTGATCTAATAGTCACTGAAAACCAAATAGATAAAAAACAGTTCAACGAAATAGCCTAACGTGCTGGGACCGGGCTATTAACGGTCGAAATCGAGGTGACGCTTCTGCTACCAAAAATTTTGTGGTGACTCATTTTGGCGTTTTGTATTATTCAATAATTTTTAATTAATTTTATTATTTATTAAACAAACATTACAAAAAAGTAACACAAACGTAAACGGCAATTAAATTTACAAAAAAACGATCTCTTTCCCCTGCCGCACAGTAAAAACAAATTTAACAAAATTAATTTTAAAAAAACACGTATTTTTTATTAAATAACGCATTTAAGAAGTTTCGAGAAATTACTAAAACCAAGAATACATGAAAATTAATTAATAAAGAAAAGAAGAATGAGAAATGAAGAACAAATTATACGGGCTATGTGTGGATCCAACCTAAATGCATACGTATGCATATGTTTATATGCATACGTATGCATATGTTATGCATACGTATGCATAAATTCATATGCATACGTATGCATATTTTTTTTAGTTATATGCATACGTATGCATTTTTCCGGAAAGTATATGCATACGTATGCATTTTTTTGAAACTTTTATGCATACGTATGCATTTTTTTCTAACTTTTATGCATACGTATGCATAAAAGTAACAAAAAAATGCATACGTATGCATATACTTTCCGGAAAAATGCATACGTATGCATATAAGTTGCAAAATATGCATACGTATGCATATTTTGTCAAAAAAACAAATGAAAAACTTTTGTTTTAATTTCCACAATATGCATACGTATGCATATTTTGCAACTTATATGCATACGTATGCATTTTTCCGGAAAGTATATGCATACGTATGCATTTTTTTGTTACTTTTATGCATACGTATGCATAAAAGTTAGAAAAAAATGCATACGTATGCATAAAAGTTTCAAAAAAATGCATACGTATGCATATACTTTCCGGAAAAATGCATACGTATGCATATAACTAAAAAAAATATGCATACGTATGCATATGAATTTATGCATACGTATGCATAACATATGCATACGTATGCATATAAACATATGCATACGTATGCATTTAGGTTGGATCCACACATAGCCCGTATAATTTGTTCTTCATTTCTCATTCTTCTTTTCTTTATTAATTAATTTTCATGTATTCTTGCTAAAACAAATTTTTTTTTTAATTAATTAATTTTAAGAATTTATTAATTACGCAAACGAAGAATTAATTAAATAACGAATTTATTAATTGCAAAAAGGGTTTAAAAACAATTTTTTAAAGTGCAATAGGCTATTAATAATTAAGACCAATATTTTAAAGCGGAAGAACTATAATGCACGAATATAATAGAACTAAACAATGATTTGTTTAATGAATTAAAATAATGTTATATGAAATAAGAAATATTTAATACGCGCGAAAATCGCCACAAAAGGCTAGAAGTAGTCTGCGCACTGTTCTTTTTATTTCATTTTGTTATCGTTTTCGTATTTGTAGATGTTTTTTTTTACTGAAAATTTATTTGAGGTTTTAGGAAAGAAAAGAGTTTAGATTTTCCTTTCGCTTTTACGCTGATGTTTTTTTTTTATTTTATATCTTGTTTTTATCGAATCTGAAAATATTCTTTTTTTGGTTTTTTCTTTCTGCGATGATGCTTTCTGTCCCTTCCCTTTCACTCTTTTCTGCTTCTTTTTTTTTTTCTTATAAAAGCGCCGGGTTTTTTTTTTCTAAAGTTTGTGCTACAGTACAGTGCCACCGAATGACTGGCGGTTATGCAGACGAATAAACTCTAGCAGTTTAAAGTACAAACTCTTAACAGGAAGTATGGGTTTCTTTACACTACTTTGTATCCGACATCAAATTTAATACATTAGACAATAGAGACATAGACCCTGGCGATATTTATGTTAGTGATGTTCCTACCTTCCAATATCATGCTCCGGAACTCCGGTCATATAAAGCAGAGGGAGTTTCTCAGCTCCGCCCTTTAAATAAGCGATTTGAAGCTTATTTAAAATTGAAATACATTTTAAACGATTCTAGCTGTTTTTTTTGGACTATTTTTGTTTTAAATACGTTTTGGAAAAAATTTACAATATCACTCAATATATACAAGTATTGCCAAAAATATATAACATAATAATAAAGGAAAAATATGTGACTTTATATATTTCTCAGACACATTGACTGCTCTTATTAGGGCGCGCCCTAATAAGAGCGCGCCCTTATTACCTTATTAGCACACCATGGCCCTAATAAGGGCGCGCCCTAATTAACACACTTATCGATTTTCAAAAAAAAAATATTTATGTTAATTCATTACAAATATGAGCCAAATAAAAAAACTACTTCGTTTAGTGTTAGTTTTGTGAAAATGAATGATAATACTTACCTTATACTTGCTTTTTAATGATAAGATTTACTTGTGTATTAACTAAAATGCGAATAGTCTTAATTTTATAGAAAAAATTTAAGGGAGCACGGAACAGTTGAAGAAAATAAATTTTTCTAGAGGGTCCTATCTATTTAGGGTCATACCATATGTTTCAGCAAAAAAAACTTTTCATACCTTTTCGGTTGAAACAAAAAATAAAATTGGAATGCTAAATTACTCAATTGTTATGGTGTACCAAATGCAAGTATCGATTCCAAAAAACAATAACAGAAATAAACAACTATTTTTTGGTGGGCTATTTATGTTAAAATAAAAAAATAATAAACTAAATACAAAAAGTCCGTCCGTCCGGAGGTGTCGAACCCGTCACTTGCTCAGTGGTAGGCCGATTGACTACCATTGAGCCATTGCAGCTACGATAACAGTCGCATAAAACAGACTTATAAATAATCTCTTTTTGAAAATCTATAAGCGTGCTAATTAGGGCGCGCCCTTATTAGGGCCATGGTGTGCTAATAAGGGCGCTTACACGCCCTAATAAGGGCCCTTCTTTCAGAAACAGGGCCCTAATTAGCACACCCGAGTGCTCTAATAAAAATATGCGCTCTTATTAGGGCGCGCCCTAATAAGAGCAGCCAATGTGTCTGAGAAATATATGAAGTCACATATTTTCCTTTATTATTATGTTATATGTTTTTGGTATTGCATAAGAATTTATAGTAAGCATTCACTATTACAAAATTTGTTAACCCAATACTCAGCACTTTCAACAATTTTAAGTAAAATTTATAATTATCTTAATCTTTATATAAGTTAATTAGCAATTATTTTAATTTATAGTATGGAATTTTTTTATCTTAATTTCATAAAGTAAAACAGTTTTACTATATTATTTTTAAAAATATTTGGTTAAAGCTAGTATCTTTTTAATAACATCCCCACCCATTTCTTCCTATTAATATTCAATTTAATATTTTGAACCTATTTTCTCCAATGCCTGGATCACTGAAGACGGAGATGTAGACAGACACAAACCGATTTATGTCTATGTCTATAAATGTAAATGGTATTTACAATTTATTACCTATGCTTGCACTTTAAATATTAAATATTATCACTATGGATATTACAAGGCAGTCTATTCCAGTAACTTAAGCATTTAGTTTAACCCTTCCTTTCCTATTTTTTTAAATGCTAGCTAGCACGTAAAACCTAGCACGTAGCACCTACCACTTCAGTGTATAATCCTGGAATATTTTAAATAAATATACGTTTCAAATAAAATATTTGCCAAATTATCTTTCAAAATCTTGTGCATATACATAGAATGATTCTCGAATAGATTCTCGAAGGGAGCGCGACAGGACGGGCCCAAGACACGACGGTCTTGAAAGGCGAAAGGTACGACACGACGTTCCCAGGAATGAGAGGGGGTACTAAATGATGGTTCCGAAGGAATGTGTTTGCAATGCTACTGTTTCAACGTTAGAAAAAAAATTGACGCCTACATGTAGTAGTCAAACCGCTCATCATTTTAGTATATTCGGCACCCAGCACGATATTTACTGTAATTAAACGGTGATGTGCGGTTTTTTAATAATTACCGCGCTGGTCCCGGGCTATACTTACATGTTATATGAAAAAATGAGCAGTTTAACTACGATGTATTTATATTTGTCACATTAAACTACAATAAATTTATCTTAAATATAATTTCGAATACATTTTTTTATTTTTTTACGCTTTAAAGTTGATTTTTTTTCGATTTGAATTTTCGAATTTCGAATCATCCTCTCTAAACCAACTAAAACTTTTCGCATTTATTGAGTAATTTACTTAAAAATCCGTTTATATTACCATGTTTGTTTTTAAAACAAAATTAAGAAGTTCAACGATAAACCCTGATGGCAATAACTAAAAGAAAAACGCATACTTTCTCTATAAAAACGTAACAATGGTGTAAAAAATACATTATTACAACAGATTTGTTGATCAAAATTTAGAAGTTGTACAATAAAACTTGATGGCAATAATAGCAGATATAAAAACGCGCATTTTTTGACGAAAACGTAACATTGTTTCCAGCTGTAGGAAACGCTAAATTAACTCAGGACCGTCGTGTCGCGAAGCCGTCGTATCGCACCTTGGATCGTTGTGTCGCAGGACCGTCGTGTCGTAGATCCAGTCTCGAAAGTTGTTTTCATGTTTTACAATCAAAGGTCAGACCAGTCTTCGCCTTTTTGTTTCCGTGCTTTTAAAAAATTGGACGAACCCACCATCTTCTTTTACTTTTGCGAAACCGCCTTCTTTCCGTAAAAGCAATAGCAGAATATCTGCTTCTCCGTCATCGTCATCAAATGAAAATCATTCGTTAAAAAAACTAATATAAAAACAATTCCGTATTTTCTCAAAATTGTCTTTAGCAGTTCTAGCTAGTACTACAGTTTGAACATCTCCTAACATTTAGCACCTAGCATCTAGCACCTAGCACTCCAATGTGAAACGGGCTGATTTTCGCGAGGTGCAGTGCGGTAAGGCACCAGACTAAAAAGAACAGGCCAGAAATTCGCAAAATATGACAGTGGTTATTATATTAACCGTTTTTTAATTTTTCCGGCTAAAAAGCTCGACTAAAACGCGAAAAAAGAACGCGCCAGAGCAACTAACTTTTAATTCGTTGTAAACATAGGTTTTCCGCAGTATTTATATATATAAGTGAACAGCAAGACTATGGTAATATACACTGCGTTTGATCCGCGATAACAATCACAAAAAGTTAGTTTTTTTACTTAACATTATTATTTATCATTAAAACAAATCACTATTGGCACAAACTAGTATTTAAAAAACATGAGTATATCATGGCACAAGGCCACATCAGTAAACAATAGTTTTTTGAGCCATATGCTGTGTTATAATTTCTTGCAGTTTTGAAGCGGGTATTCTATCATTTCGGCAGGCACTTTGAATTTTTTTCTCAAGAGGATCGTAGTCTGCATGACGTAATTTTCCTTGAGCTATCATTCGTCTAACAACGTTATTCGCTTGATAGGGTGCTGGAATTTGTTTAAAAGTATTTCAATTAAAATCAAAACCAATAAATATTGTTAATATTTTTGAAATAAAAAAATTTTAAAAGCAAAAATGCTTAGTTTCTACAAACGGACTTTTTAAACCGTTAAGAACCACTCATGAAACTGTTTTGGGCGTTCGCTGCGCTACGCAGAAAAAGTCTCCAATGACAAAAAATTAATTAAAAAAGTAGGATTTTTAAACTGACCTCGTTGTGGGAAAAAGCTACAATATAAAACTGGCGAAAATTTAGAACCTTGGTTGATAACCCACCGTTAAAATTTTAAAATTTTCGCGTTAATTGTTAGAGAAATTTAAATTCTTGTTCCCAAAAACTTATGGTTGAGTTGAATTATATCTGGCTGACTTCGTAAATTTTTGGGGCAGACAGACATGAGCGGACCAATTTAAATGTGATATGGTGTGTTTTTTTAAACGAATAAGACACATAATATTTTTGATTCCCACCTTTTCACAAATTATACAAAAAAGTCAATTTTACTCTTTTGAAAAATTGCATTTTTGTTCCAAATTAAGTAACTTGATAAATAATTCTTAAATTATGGTATTTAATCTTTAATAATCAATCGTTTTTGCTTAAACTTTTAAATGGTTTTATTGTTAAATAATCCAGTCCACTGTTAAATAAATAATAGTGCAAAATCATAAAGGTCTGCTAGGTTTCTTTTGCTTTTAATCATTACCATCAGTTAATTTATCATTTTAAAAATTCATATTATGAACGCGCACATCCACATTACATGATACGCGCAAATGAATTTTTTTACTTGACAACAAAACTAAGCTTTTTGTACTCTCGTTGCTCATGCTATCATTGCTTTATAATATAAATTTATAATAATAGATAGTTTAATGTTAAAAAACTAAGCTTGTCAATGAAAAATATATTTTAATACCTAAACTGACTATGGCAGCAACTTTTTGCATAGATTCTTGTAATACTTTTTTATTCACATCCTCTCGATTAGTTTCAGCAGATTTCGCTAATTTTTGTAGTTCAACTTTACATTTTATTACCTAAAAAAATCAGTTGATAAAGAAATTATCCATACGCAAATGAAAGTTTAAAAATAAACTCAATTACAGCTTTTTAAACGGGGGTTGAAAGCACTCCTGTCGTTTAAACCTTAATCAAATTCTTGCGACGACACTAAATTTAAAAGATTTGATTTGACGGAAACCAACATCTTATTATAAGCAGAAACGAATTCGATAAAATATTTATTGTGTAAATAATTTTACGTGACGTTTTGATTGTATCCCACAATCATTACAAATATTATGTGTTTCAGATATACTTTAACCGACGATGATCTAAGAATTGATCGAAAGCTCTTATGATAAATATAAACGTTTTAACTTTGTTGCTGTCGAATTAATAAATTTTTATTTCCTCGCGGAAAATCAATCATAAAATACGGTACAAAAACCAGATAAGATACAAGCGACAGAATACGTAAACTTTAAAGAAAAAAAAGATCTTATATAACATACATGATGAACATACAATTTTTGGAAGAAAAAACTTTTTTATTTAAAAAAGTAAAAACTTACAATATTTTTAAATAAATGTAAAATATTTTTGCTGTAGGGAAGGTTTATTCTGCTCCATAACAATAATTTCTGTAATTAAAATTTCAGAATTAGTTATACCTCTACAAACAACAAAAAAGTCATTACATTGTGCGATAAAACATTCCCATAGAATCAGCCGTGCAAGCAAGTTATTGAAATTCAGTTTGTTGTCCATACTTTAAAAAAGTCTCATCCACGCGGTTTGGGTTTTGGGCCATTCCCCTTAGTTAAATGATATTTTTGAATTGTGTTTAAATGTTTTATGGTGTGAAGAAATAAAAGTTTTAATTTTTGCCAACATGACAGAAGGGCTAGGCTACGCAAAAAGTCTGATACCACTCCCCTGCGTCAAAGTATTACATGACGCTGGAAAACATCTTAAAACATCCTATAACCACGCCCGAAATAGTAATTTTAAAAACTAATGAAAATGTTTTAAAGAATATTACTTTTAATTTTCGAAAAATCTTACTTCAGCACTATTAGATTTTTGCAAAGATTCGATGATCTGGTTTAATTGATATAGCCGAGGAAATTCTGGGTCTTCTTGTGTTAAGTCATTAGTTTTAGATTTGGCGGTCATGGGGTTAATTTCAGCA
Source organism: Microlaimidae sp. YZB2_3 (assembly GCA_030248175.1). Classification (NCBI taxonomy): domain Eukaryota; kingdom Metazoa; phylum Nematoda; class Chromadorea; order Desmodorida; family Microlaimidae; species Microlaimidae sp. YZB2_3. The sequence continues at coordinate 1,612 of JASAMX010011522.1, read as the reverse complement.
ATGCTCATTAATGACTCGATTACGCTTTGTGATCTACCCACACGGAATTTTGTTTCTATCATGGTTACGATATCTAAATTTAAATATCTTTGTATTTATTTTTTCCCGTATAAGATGAAACCACAATTAAAAAACATCACTTTAAATTACATTAATTTGGTGTATTTTGGAAGTTTAACGTGTTTCAGATCAACTCCACTTGGGACAGCCCATGGGTGCCATTAAATTACGCATAGCAATCAGGCCACAGATGTCAGAAACTCAAATACCCAATTCATGAATTTCACATAATCATTTGAATGTGGTGTCGTTGACTCCGCATGAGCATGAATTGCGCTACCGCATGTCAACTACCGGTTAAGTTAGCCGATTATGAAAAAAGTCATATTTCTAAGCTTTTGCTTCATGGGTGAGAGGGAGCGCCATAGGGTGATTTAGCCCCGCGGCGCCGCGCCAACCATAATTAGAGAACGTGGGTAAGTTTTGTAATTCATGTTCATTTTCTTCTTCTTCTTTTTATGATTATTATTAATTCTAACGTTCATTTCTTAAAATCGATATTCCTACTTTGTTACTGATTGATCAAAAATAAGCATAGGCTCATTGGAAAAAAGAAAGAATTATGAAACTTTCTTAGTAGCCACTTTTTTCATTTAGGTCCTTGTTATCGATTTATTGATCAAAATAATAAATTGAAAAATAGCAAAATAAAAACTTCTAACCGCACAATAACAGCCTTTTGGCAACAATAAAGATTGTACAGAGCAGACAGCGGACAGCTCCTTATAGAAACTGCACAATAACAGCAGACGGCTGTGCTTGGTTGCGATTGGTGGCGGAAACCGCACAGCGTCATCTACTTCAACCGCGCGGAAAACAGCGAAAACAATAAAATATTTTTGTTAATTCTTGATTTATGGATGAAAAAATTTAAAGTTTTATTTCAGAAAAAATAATTGCAATTATCAGTGGCGCGGAAAATGCCGCGACAGTTTAGCCCCACAGCACCGCGCCAACTATAATTACCCAACTATAATTAGTTGAGAAAATTTTGTAATTCATGTTCATCTTCTTCTACTTATTTTAGTATTATTCTAACGCTCATATCTTAAAGTCGATATTCCTTCATCGTTCATGTAGCGATTTAACCCGGAGGCACTGCACCAACTATAATCAGAAAGCGTGGATGAAAAAAATTTGTAATTCATGTGTTCATCTTCTTCTTCGGCAGATTTTTTATTTTAAAAAATAATTGCAATTATTAGAAGTGCCGGAGCGCCAAACAGCAATATAGCACGACAACACTGCGCCAACTATAATTAAAGAACGTTGGTAAGTTTTGTAATTCATGATCATCTTCTTCTTCTCATTATTATTATTATTTTTATTTTAAAAATATAATTGCAATCCTTGCTGGTGCACTTCACCGTTTTTTTAGCCCCACTCCACCGCTCCAACTATAATTAGTGAACGTACGTAATTTTTTTAATAAATTTTGATCTTCTTCTTTTTATTTCAAAAAATATAACTGAATTATCGGAGGTTATAACTGAATTATCGGAGGTACGGGAGCGCCACACGGCGATTAAGCCCCATGGCACCGCGCCAACTA
>JASAMX010011520.1:0-19915 GCA_030248175.1 Microlaimidae sp. YZB2_3 | reverse complement strand
ACTAACCGAACGAAGTAGAATACAAACAGCATTTGAAATTGACATTTCCCGCAAAAATCTACCGTTTAATTATAGTTTTCCCGCTTAGCGATTTTGAATACAGTGTCAGTTTTCTTGTGATCAAAATTGCGACATTCTTTGCACTCAATGCTTTTTTTTCGCGCACCAACTATTTTTGCACAACAAAAAAGACATTTTGCGCCTATATATGCGACTTTTCTAGCAGAATTTTGTTGTCTAGCAAAGCAAAATTCTCTTGTGTTATATATTCTGGCTAATAATAATATAAAATGTTATTTTTTAACTACTAGAATTTTAATTTTAGTTTCTGAGTTTAAAAACTATTAGAATATCACTATACTATACTATACTATTGGTATATCATTATAGTGAACTGACTATCATCAGGGGCGGGTCCACTAAACGCGTGCTGACTAGGTGCTATCTTAGCACGTTGTTTAAAACTCTTGTTAATGTTTTAATTTCTGGTTTTTTTCTTGAGAAAATTTATGGGACTCTTTTTTTTAGATAGAATAACTTATTATTAAACAGTTCTATGCATATTTGTTCAAAAATAAAAATTTAATAAAGCCTAAAACTCATATTAGGAGTTTTGCTACCCCGTAACTAGGGGTTATTGCTTTAATAGTTTGTATATACAACAAATATGTATAAATTTAATAAAATATCAATTTGTGCTATGCAAACAAAAAGTTCTGATAGATTTTTTGACAAAAAACCAGAAATTAAAACATTTACAAGAGTTTTAAACAACGTGCTAAGATAGCACGTAGTCAGCACGCGTTTAGTGGACCCGCCCCAGTTTGCTTGTGTTTTTTAATGGTTGTTATTTAGTTTTATTTATGTCCAAATAAACAAAAAATCAGATGAATGGGTTAAAAATTGTCCAAAACATTTGTATCTAAAAACTATAAACATTTTTATGAATTTCATATTGGTGTTTTGAAAATTTAAAAATATGTGATTTAAAGAAAAAAGTAAGTTAGCCGAGTTTTCGCTCTATATATACGAAATTTCTTCGTCGGAATTTGATTTAATTTTGCTTATTGCTAAATCATTTTGCCAAAATTTCTCAGCAAGGTTGTTAAATGATAGAAGCTTTTCAGACGTTTAAGTCAACCTTCATGGGACACTCTGACGTGCTCAACCGGATTTTTAGAAATAAAGACAATCATTATCTCTTATAGAATCAACGAAATTAAATATATTGCAGGGGCATATTTCATAATAATTGCTTGTAATTAATTTGCAGCTGTAAATTAATAAACGCATGTTTTCCTTTTGTATTTTAATTAAAAACTATTTTAATAAAATTGCGTTGAGAATCTAAAAAATCACAAATTTACATATTTTTTATAAAAAATTATGTAAATTCCACAATTATGTACGTATTTTTAAATTAATAAAATTATGTAAATTCCACAATTATGTACGTATTTTTAAATTAATAGAATAAAAAGAAATTAAATGAGTTTATTAATTTATAATATTACAAAGATCTTTATCAAATAGAGCCCAGGTCAAAAAACTAAAAATAAGACAGATAATAACTTTTCCGCTAATTTACTGCACGAAATAACTGTATTTCTTTTAATCCTTTTAAAGTAGATAAAAATTGTCGGTTGTAATTAAAAATAAAACAACAAAGAAATTATAAACTAAAATAAGATGCAAACATTAAAGAATTTTATCTAAAAAACCCTCATTTAATTACAGAATTTAATCAGAGCTTAAAAATTTGCGGGTTTAAAAAAATATTATATAACCGTTATTACATACGTATATTAAAAAAAACTCGATATTGAGCTATTTCTTAAAAAAATTTATTCATTTCAATTTCACAAGATATACATTATTAGCTTAGAAAAGTAATTTTCATTTCTGATTAGGACTCCGTGTTTTTTGTCTAATTTTTTTCAATAAATGATATTTTGAAGAAAGTGAAAAAAATATTTTTTCCATTAAAAAATCGTATTATTTATTAGGAGGCTGATTTGTTTTTTTATAACAAAATTTATATTTATACACTTGGTTTGAAATTTTCGTATTTTACGTTAAAAAATCGGAAAAATATAAAACTTTTAATTTTCATTTGGCTAAATACATTGTAGTCGACAAGTTTTTAATTATAAAGTGAAAAAAATACTGAACTAAAATGTTTATATTTATATTTTGTTACAATTTATTCTAAAAATTATATAATGAATGTCGTATCGTAGGTCTACAGATAATAATGCTTCGCATAAATTTTTTTATTTGCTATTTTCCCAAAATTTTTTCGGTAAATATAGATATTTCTAGGTTATAAATTAAATTATAATATGGAATATTTGTGCACGAACCAGCTTTTTCTGAGTAAATCCACCCGTTGCCCTAATTGTGACACACTTCATGAAGGTTTTTCGTCTTCTACTCTACGAAAGCTCTTTAAGGAGCAGTATCACATTAATTTAACTAGGATAAGTAAAATAAATCTTTGGGATTTGTTGAAAAAAATTTAATCAGCTGAGATGTGTCAAAAAATTTTTAAACAAAACTTTAAAACTGTATAACCTGTGGGTACCCACGAATTTCCAAAAAAGTCGAGTTTTGAACCCTACTTCCAACGGCTGAAAATTTACTTAATTCTTATTGTGTTTTTCTTTGTCGTCCGTGGGTAAGTGTGTGTTTTGTGTTTACGTTTGTGTGTGTGCGTGTAAGTGCTTGTAAATGAATGTTTGGTTTTTATAAATGTATGCGTTTAAGTGCGTAATAGTTTCAACTTTTGCCTGTGTATTTTTAAAGTGTTTTTATTTAAAGAAATAATTTATTTGAATAAATTGCTTTGATCTATCAATTTTTTTTTCATTTTTTCCGGTTCGGTGTGATTTAATTATCTCCCTACTGTGCAATTCATCACGAGGACCGCACAACTTATTTTGTTTTGTGATAAATGTAACCGTATATTTTGTAGTATCTGGTATAGTGGTTATAAAACATAAACGAGCAAATTTTTCAATTTCCTTGCTCCCTTGGTAAGGAAAGACGATTCTAACGCCTTAAACTTTCTCTGGGATTCAAAATAATGAGTTTTCTTATCTTTCACTGTCTGGAGGGAGAGTAGCCGCCCCTTCCATAACCAAACAATAACAAAACTCTACGGAATTGAGGTAATGCGTGCTAAAAATGACACATTAGTTGCTTTTTGTATTTGCAAAAAAAAAACGTATTACTATTTCCGAAAAAGATGGTAAAACAAGTAGGGCGGCGAAGCAGCGTTTTTATAAAATAGTTAAAAAAACCCAACGAAATAATATTACTGGTATATGAAATGACAATTGAAAAAATCATACTCAGAGCTATTTTTTACAAGAACAAAATCGCCACTTTTTCAAATTTATAGTTGTTTTTTACACATAGAAAAATATAACCTTCTAATTGAAAAAGTGGCGATTTCGCGCTTGTCAAAGATTGCTCTGAGTATGACTTTTCAACTATCATTTCATCAGACTGAAAAAATGCAACAGTGCTGTGTAATTAGTTCAACGTATGAACAAATCATTATCATATGGTAGAAAGTTTTATTCAGTGAGCAGCTGCCCAAACCAAATGCAAATTTTTTATGGTGTACATAATGTCCATCTCAGACTGGTCTACATCTTTTCTGTCTAAACACACGCGCGAAGAGAAATCGCCCCTTTTTCTTGCTCTATTTTTAGAACATTTTTCAAGGCTAGTCTACCACTTTTTAAAATCAAATTAAAGAAGTAATCTAAAAAGTATGGTATGGCTGCTCAATGACAACTGTTTATAAATATTCTGTTGCCGAAATATAATGTTTTAACTGATTTAATATTATCAATATAAAACGTATTTTTCGTTAACATTATAATGTGAAACACTTTGCCGGTGTCAAGGGATATTCTTTCCCCCCTAAAAATTTTTCCCCCCGGAAAAACTATCCCGGGATATTCTTTCCCCCCTCGGTAAATTCTTTTCCCGGGGGAAAGAATATACCGGGATAGATTTTCCCCCATGCTTTTTAATTTTAAAATCATATAAACTTAAAATTTTTTAAAATAATTTGAATAGCTATACCTTTATTAGCTCAAATACCAATTTATGTGTAATAAATTTCATTAAAACATGTTTACTCACGATTTTAATTTTGTTTGTAATTTTCTATTTTAACGTTATAATCAGGGGGAAAGTTTTTACCGGTATATTCTTTCCCCCTTCAAAAATTTGCATAAAGTTTATAATATTATCTGCGCATTCTTCAAAAACACGTCATTAAATTAAAATGATTATTTTGTTATTATGATACTTTCATAAATTCAAAAAATTATTGAAATAAAACCCATGAACTACCTTAACCATTTTAAACCTTAGTTTCCCTAAGCAGCCTAAGCAAAACCTTAAAACCAAGCTAAAATTCATAACAAACGAGCAACAATATAAAAAAGAGGGGGGAAAGAATATCCCGGTTATTAACCGGGATAGTCTTTCCGGGGGGAAAGAATTTACCGAGGGGGGAAAGAATTAACCGGTGTTTTAGCGGGATGGTTTTTCCGGGGGAAAAACTATCCCGGCTTTTTACCGGGATAGATCATCCGGGGGGAAAAAAGAAGGGGGGAAAAGATATCCCGCGACACCGGCATTCTTTATTCTTTATTTATGGTTGATAAATTGAATTTTTAAATTAAATATAAAAAGTTAGAGTCTTAGCTATGCAATAATATAAATTTCTAATAGTGCTCGATTATTAATATATAAGTCGTTGATGTATTTTCTGTTTAATTGTGTTTATAATTTTTTTATTTTACAAAACGACGTTTAAAATTCTTCGTATTTTTGTTGGGTAGCTAATGCTTGTCAAGTCCTAATTGAGTTAAAGTACATCTCTAAACGAAAAAGGTGTTTTCTTAGATAAGAATATACCGACCAGAATGTTCGAACTAATTTTATAAAAAATTAAAAAGTGACGTCATGGTTGATTTTGTCAAATTTTTTTGTAAACTATTTTTTTCAAAAGATAAAAATAATCTTATATTTAACTGCAAACAGAGTAACTTTTAATGTTTTTCAAGCTTAAATAAGCTTAAAGTCGATCATTTAAGAACGAAGCTCAGGAGTTTAGAAACTCTTTCTAATTTAAATGGCCGAAGTTCTAGAAAATAATGTTTTAGGTTAGGAAAATCACTAATAGTGACGCTTCTCGTCCATTTTTCGATTTAAGGTCGTTCTAACCGATGGCATTGAGAGTTGAAACTTGAAACCAAAGATGATAAACTTGGAGCAGAAAGTGTCAACTTACCAAAACCTATTCCTAAACGTAAACAAAAACCTAAGCTTAACCTCAAACCAATTTTTTTTTACTTTAAGTTCTAAGTTTTTTTTCGCAGCTTAAGATCCCGGAATTCTTTCACGGCCCGTTTCGATGCTGACGAGGACATCAACTCCTTACTTTTTTTCTATGTTGCATAGAAATTTTACGCAAATTTTTTCTATATGCTTTATCACAGGGGGGAATAAATATTCTGAGGGGGGAAGATCTGTTCTGGCGTAAACCAGAATAAATCTTGCGGTTGAGCAATTGGAAAAATTTATAATCGTATAATAGCTTTTGTGAAGTAATATTGGTTTAGACCATTTATGCCGACGTATTTATACTGGGCTAGTCGATAATTTTAACGTACGCATTTTTAACTTTTGTCATTATGTACACAGACGATGTTATTTTCTTTCCTTTTCTTATCATTTTTAGACGTAAGAAAGTGGTTATTTTGGTTTATTTGGAAAAACAATATAGTTTTCTAGTTTTTGCTTGACACAAGAATAACCGATGAGACAAAAAACCAACTGCTGGTGATTAGTTTTCTCTTTCAAAAGCCAATATAATTGTATTGGTTTGCCGTAAAATGTTTTTAACAAATCAAAACAGGGAAGCTTTTTTAATATAATTCAACATCTTATTTGCAAAATCTACCTAATTAACTGTGTTCGGCTCAGTCACTTATACTATATAAAGTAGTTTGTTCGAGAAGATTATTTTTTTTAAAAAGTGTGACTTAAAATAAATATGTCTGCATACAATTTTACTGGGTCAGACAGATTTTTATGTCTATATAATTTTTGTATACATAGTTTGTTTAAAGGTTAGTTTTAAGAAAACTTCTGTGTTCTAATTCGTTTTTTTTTAAAAATGTCATAACCGCACAATTTTTAATTCTTCTATTATATAAATTGTCGAAATGCTATGAAATTTTATTTCTGTGAAACTTTAGATATTCTCATACGCTTAAAGCTTTATTTTTAATTACTTTACAAGAAAGGAGGCTTATCAGTCATAAATCTAAATTACTCTAGAGACGTTCAGCCATTATTGCAAGCTTTATATTGGCATTTTAGAGTTTCTCAACTTCATTATTTGCATTTATATAAAAAAGTGACAAGATTATTAAAATAAAAGACTAAAAAAGTTTCATATTTTGGAAAAGCTGTTTCAACTTTCAATTTCTTGAGCGAAAATAATTTTGATATTTAATAATATGTATGTGCTCTAGAAATTACAATTGATTAATTAAAAGTTACTTTAAAGCACACTTTAAAAGTTAAAACCTTTATACTTAATTTCTCTTTATTTTATAGTCCAAACTTTCAAAAGCTTTACTCTTACGCAGGAAATGTAAGAATTTTATATTTTTTTAAAATTTATTAATATTTTATTAATCAACTAAAGATAAATTCTATCCGGGTGAAAATAGATAAGTGGTAAAGTAACCACTCGTTTTTTGAGAAAATATCACGTGCAGAGAAAAATGTGACGCAACTAAATAATAATTGGTTACATAACAGCTAAAAACTTTTTTTTAAATTTTTTTTCGCTCGCGGGTTTATTGTTTATTTCTTCCTGGCGGAGAGCGGTTCAGCCCTTAATTTCAGCCTGGAAGACTTTTGCTTTAGTAGATTTGCTGAAATGCTAATATCTTAAACTCAAAAGTAATTGCTTTGCTTGATGCAATGATTATTACTGAGAATGGAGATTTCAGGTTAAAATTGGCCATTTTTCAGTCATAAAGCTAAAAAATACCATTTTTTGCTGTTTTTGTTAAAAAACTTGTTTTCTTTGGCCTCGTATTTTGTGAATTTCTGTTTGCCGTGGAATGATCGGCAGTTTTTTTTTTATTTTAGCACTTACTAAAACTTTATTTCTACGTCATTTAAATTTAAACTAAATAATGGGTGGATCTAGGGAATCCCCAGAACACCGGAACCAGAAGTAGAACCGGAATTGACATTTTTCGAAAATCCGGAACAAGAACCTGAACCGGAATGGATATTTTTAAAAAAAAACCGGAACAGAAACCGGAACCGGAACTGCCTATCACACTGTGAAACCCCCGGAACACCGGAACCGGAACCAGAACCAGAATTGGGATTTTCCGAAAATCCGGAACAGGAACCGGAACCGTAATTGAGATTTTCAAAAAAACCGGAACAGGAACGTGAAGCGGAATTCCAAATTTTGCCCGGAACGTCCGGAACCCGGAACCGGAACTGCCCATCACTGAAAATATGATATTATTCGGCTTTTATGACTTTCGTTCCCTTTGTATTTTTTTTTTCATTAGTTCCAAGAAGCAAGGCGTGGATATGTGACTGAGATCTTATTGGTTGTTAAATTAGGAGGCTGTGATACCCACCTTGGTAGAGGTGTAACAATTTTCGTTGTGTTTATGTGTCAGAAACGCTGTGCTTACAAATATGAGACGTAAAGAAAATCAACGGAGCTCCGCCTTATTTTTTACAATTTATGAGAATAATTTAAGAGTGATACCATAGGTTTTTTGTCAAGATACTTTTATAAACTAATTTTTTTTAAAACGTATTTGAAACAATAAAAATAGTCTTAAAAATGCTGTTAGAATAATTTCTAATGTATTTTAAGCTTAAATAAGCTTAAAATTGCTTATTTAAGGGGCGGAGCTTCGGAGTTCCCCATCCAAGTATTTCTTTTTGCTTTCATGTTTAAAAAAATTGTTGTTTCTCTACAACTTGAAATAGTAATATACAGAAGATATCGAACTATATATAAGATTTATAATAATTTTGATTTAAACTATTCACGCTCAATTTTTTGTAAAAATGTTAAAAAATCTTAAAAATAAACTGCTTGCTCATTTATGAAATCATTTTAAACGAATATGGTTTTTAGGCTGAAACAATAAATTAACACCATAAAATTATTTGGGGAACTCTAAACTTTGCTTAATTCCATACGGGTAATAAAATGACTATTCAGCTAAAAAACTTCTATAAATTATAACGAAGGTTTAATGGTATCAATAACAAACCAAACTTCGATTGATTTTCTCATTGGCCAGCAAAAAGGCAGCGACCAAGAAACGGATAAAAACTAAAAAAATCAGGAAAGGCCGTGCAGGAAAAAATCAGGAAACGGAAAAAAATGGCGGTGCATAAAAATCAGGAAAGGAAACACCAAGGCTACATTTGCATGATCGAAATGATTTTTATCACGGAATTCGTGTATTTCTCACTCGCGCTCTTCGGTTGTGTTTACCAGGAAAGGAGTGTTCAGTTTTTTTAGTGTAATTTAACTAAAAGCTATTTCAATTGGGTTTACTATATCTACGGTGAATTTTAGTATTATTATGTAATGTATCTAGTTTTTGTGAAAATTTTTCTTTCAATAAAACACTTGGATTTTTTTAAAATTATGACCCCTTTCTACAAATAATAACTGAAATTTTCAGTCTTTTATTAAATAGCAGAACCAGGAAAATTTCAGTTGACTATAGAATGACATTAAACAATTAGAATTTAACGGTATAGATACCTAAAACTAAAGGTAAACCCAACGTAGTTGCAACATTCGGTTGTTGGATTAAAAAAATGCCCCCATTAAGTAACCACTCAAATCAAGAGAATCTGACGTCACTACTTTATCAGCCAATTAGATTCGATTTAATACAAAGTATTTGTTAATATATGTATTTTTGAGCTTTACTCAAGGATGGTTTTGTGGCGCAATCTGTTAAGGCGTATTCACTTTGACGGAGGTGAGGAGGTCGAACCATCATGAAACCAAATTTAATTTTAATAATTTTTTTAGATTTTTTATAATTTTTAAATTTCATTCACATAATTTAAAAACAAAAACATGATTTGTTTCCTGCTTTTTGTCAATTTTTCGAAGTTTTTGTGATTTGGATATTCTAAAATATCATACTAATAATTTACAAATAATTTTTATGTAAGTAAAACAAACCTTAACGTTGGATTTATAAATTATCATTTGCTCAGACGAATTAAATTTTCTAAAAATTGCTGATCTTGTGTAAACGAAAAAATTTCTCCGCATGAAAGTCATTTGGGCGTGTCTAAATTAGTCGCGTGAGGAAATTGTTGCAGCTACGTTTGGTTTACCTTTAAATGAACCAGGTTTGATTTATTCGTAACAAGCTCCCTTTAATGATCAATAAAAAACAAATAAACTATAATAATATGTTGTTTAAAATCATAAAAAAGTTCAAAACAATCACGCCCCGAGAAAAGCGAAGCACGAGAAAAATTTTAAAAATTGGTTTTTAAAATTTTAAAAAAAAATTATTATTTTTTTCTGGTTAATAAAAAGCTGCCGAAAATACGTTTCTGGCCAAAAATCCAAGGTGTCAACGTGAAATTCTAGGCGTTATTAGCGTCGATTTAGCATAATAAAACATATCCTTTCAAAATATTATGAACATACATCGTGAAAAAAAAACAGACAATACCAATACCACCTAACCACTTCTTATTCAATTATAAGCATATATGTTTTTTTTTGAGGAGGAGGAGGTTCCCTACATTTTTATGATTTTTTATGAAACAAAAAGATTTGTACGATCTTCAAAAAAGAAAAATATTTTGAGCCGTACGTACGAGTTAAAAATCAGCAAATGCGTGCGCACGCATTTAGGTGGGCACCTAAATGAGTTAGGTGGGCACCTAAACGGCTTAGGTGCCCACCCAGCTAGGTGCGCACCTAAATGCGATTTGTGGAACAAAAGTTAGGTGCCCACCTAAATTGCTTAGGTGCCCACCTAGCTGGGTGGGCACCTAAGCAATTTAGATGAGCACCTAAGATGTTGTGCGCACCTAACTTAGGTCGATCTCTGGAACCGGCCCCAGAAATATTATTTTAAAGCTACCAAAAGTAAGTTTTATTGTTTATAGCAAATTTAGATTAACGGGTAACAAGCACAATGTAGGTTAATCACACAACTTTATGGTTTGTGGTCATATTCATAAAACCGAAGTAAAAACGAATAATTTTTGAATTTGGAAAGTCTATTGGTTCGTAACACCACAGACGCTTTAAGGTGTTTTAAAAAATTTTATTTGGTTAAAATTTTTTGGCGTGACCTATTGTTTAAAGCAGAGAAAAAATATTTTTGTTACTGTAATATGAAGATGCCAGCGTTTGAATGTGCTGGTTTCTATAGGATTCAACAATTTAATTTCAATTCATTTTATATTATGCTCGTATAAAAAACGAACACTCCATTTTTAGATTATTTATAAAAATGTGTTCAAAACGGCCGGGGAATACTGGTTTATGTTTCAAGGAGTGTTTTACTGTTTTATTTTGCTCAGCTTGCTCTTCTCAGGTGAGTCTATGTTTATTTTTTTACATTTTTGCTATTTTTTTGGCTAGTCACTATTAGGAAAACTTGACTTACTGATTGGTATTGGGCGTTTTTAAGCCGCATTCATAACATCAGCGTAGTACTTATCAACTATTTACGATAGTAAGGCAAAAAGATGGGTATGTAATATTAAATATATTAAATATAATATATTAAATTACCCTACTTACATAATTGTATGAGATAACTACTTTTTTATTTAGTCGCATACTTAATAAAAGCTGTTCCAGAATTTTAACAAAAAATAGAAAATTTAGGCGTATCTCGCAAAAAATTTTAAGCTCTGTGAATTGTAAAAAAATAAGCATATATCACCCAAAAAAAGTCCATTGCACGAAGATATTTTAATTTATATTTGAGATTTGATATAATTTGTGATTAACTTAAATCCAAATATTTCGTAGCCAATTTTATTTTTTTTATCACAAAATTATTGTTTTGCAGACTTATGCTTTAACGCCGTTTACTCACTTAGGGCTGGATGAAACCGGCGTGATAAGTGACAAGTGACAACGCGTTCATCGCACGTCGTCACCATTACGCCCTGACTATTCGCTGCGATGTGAACGTATTGCCACTTTTCACTCAGGTGGGCAGCCTCTCGAATTTTTTTTTTTGGAGGGGGGTATACCCGTTCCCCCGAAATTTGGGGGGTCTCCCAAAAATGTTTTAGAGGTATACTTTATATACCCCATTTTTAGCTTTTTTAGTACTGGGACACCCAAAACTTAAGGAGGAGGAGGTGTCTGGGGTAGCCCCAAATTTTAGGGCGGGGGGGGGGGTGTCGGCTATAATCGGGATTTTTTGGAGGTTATAACCATACATGGGCAAGTTGGTCCGGAGTGGGGGAGGGGTTAAACCCTAAATTAGGGGGGGGGGGTTAAAATCCGAAAAACGCAAAATACCCATATCGTTTTTTTTTTCTGGGGCCTATTTCATAAAAATTGCTTTAATTAAATTACAGCTGTAAATTAATAAACGCATATTTTTCTTTTGTATTTTTAATTAAAAAGTATATTAATAAAATTGCGCTTAGAATTTAAACAATTACATGTCTGTAAGTTCCGTAAATTCCATAGTTATGTACGTATTTTTTAATTATCAAAATAACAAGAAATTAAATGCGTTTATTAATTTACATTTACAAAAATCTTTATGAAATAGGCCCCTGGAGTGAATTTTACCCATATCGTTTTTCGATTTTGAAGGAAAAATAGGTAAAAAACCATAATTTTAGGTCAAAAAGCCTTTTTATTGCATTTTTGTGCTTTTTATTGCTTAAAACATTCATTTTGACCTCAAAACTTAAGTTTGGAAGCAGTTAGAAGTCATTTTAAAAACATTTATTTCTTCATTTTTCCAAAATTGGGGGGGGGGGGGAGTTAAACTTTTCTCCCCCCCTTCTGAGTGGGAGGGGGCGGTTAAACCCCCCTTTTCAGAATTTGGGGGGTTAACCCCCCCGTGTCCATGTATGGTTATAACCCCCCAACCCCCCTGCTCATCTATGGAACTAGGGCTTACTTTGTCGTAGGGTAACTAACTTAAATTCGGCCAGCTTTAATTTCGGCCACCAGTTGTTATTTTTGCTATGCGGATAGTTATGCAATCAACTGCGTATGGCTAGATAGATGACACAACGTTCTATCTAGCCATACGCAGTTCATTGCATAACTAAGCGCATAGCAAAAATTATAGCCGATGGCCGAAATTAAGGCTGGCCGAATTTAAGTCAGTTACCCTACTTGGATAGCGATATTTTCCTCAGGTGTAATGATAATCGGGGTGCGGCGGAAGAAATTGGCCTACACACTTCCTTATTTAATCGTTAAACCGGTCCAGTCTTTGCTGAATGTGATCGCTGTCGGCTATTTCGCGGAAACGGCCAGAGAGCTGAAACCCGAGTTTATTAATCAGTTCAACCGCTTGTACAACGGGGACCGGGTACCCGAAACTATACCAATTAAAATTATATGGCGAAATCGGAGTCTTTCTAAACATTAGCGCTTTACATTTTTACCAATATATAAAATATTACATTCTTTTAAATTTACGCTATTTTATGAAACACATTTTGAAGCCCTAATACACACCACGTTCGAGACTATTTTTGTTTTAAAAAAATTTAATAATATAGCCAATGAATTCCATTTATAAACAATTTATAAAACCAGCGTAAATTTTCCGACAGAAATGAAAAAAAGTTTCGGAAATTTATTTCACTTTTCATCGGTGGCGAGGGAGCGGCACGGGGCGATTTAGCCTCGCGGCGCCGCGCCAACCATTAGAAAACGTGGGCAAATTTTGAAATTCAGAACCTTCTTCTTCTTTTTCTTCTTTTTCTTTTTCTTATTATTATTCCAACGCTCAATCCTTAAAAGCGATATTTCTCATTCATTACTGAGTGATCAAAAATAAACAAGGACTCATTGGAAAGAAGAAAAAACTAGTTCAAGTCTTGTCTTGTAACCGGCGGCCGTGAAGATTAACTTTGAATTTGCATGTATGTCTTGATCCACTGCACAATTTTTCAAATTACAAAATCGTAATTATCAATCCATTCTCCGCTATCAGTTAGATATATGTTCTTTAAAAGACCAGCAAACCCGTGTTATTGCCTGTGCTTCACAGTATAAGCTTGCTAACTGTAAATCCCATTTACCTTTACCGCACAAATGTTAAATCAAAAAACATCGCTACCAATTACTTCTCCGTTACAAGTTCTATCTATTTATGTTCTGAATTTCAAGTCATATAAATTTTCTTCAGCCGAGTTATAAATGTTATAAATAAAATTTGCATATACGTCATGATCAACCGCACAATTTGTCAGATCACAAAATCGACCTATGTTCTGGGGCCTATTTCATAAATATTGCTTGTAATTAATTTACAGCTGTAAATTAATAAACGCATATTTTTCTTTTGTATTTTTAATCAAAAAGTGTATTAATAAAATTGCGTTTAGAATTTAAAAAATTACATGTCTGTAAATTCCGTAAGATCCACAGTTGCGTACGTATTTCTTAAAATAAGAAGAAATAAAATGCGTTTATTAATTTACAATTACAGAAATCTTTATGAAATAGGCCCCAGAATTTCAAGTCATATAGATTTTATTTTGTCAAGTTATAATTGTTTTAAATAAAATTGCATATACGTCATGATCGACCGCACAATTTGCCAAATCACAAAATCGTGATTATCAATTGATTCTCCGCTGTCAGTTGTATGTATGTTTTGAATTTCAAGTCGTATAGATTTGATTCGGCCGAGTTATAATTTTTTAAATAAAATTTGCATATACGTCATGACCAACCCCACAAATTGTCAAATCATAAATTAGTGATTATCAATCGATTCTCCGTTGTCAGTTGTATATATATTTCAAATTTTAACTTATATAGAGGAGAGGTGATTCGGCGGAGTTATTCAACATCAAAGAAAGTGTTAGGAAGTTATTTACTCACTTACTCACTTACTTACCTACTCATCTGAAGATAATACCGGCCGCCGGAATAACATCTGTCTCAAGCAATTTGACAACCGAGTCTTCCCGAGCAAATTGTAATCCCGAGCATTTTGACAACCGTGAACCGAGTCATCCTGGAGCAATCTGTCATCCCAAACATTTTGACAACCAAGTCATCCCGAGCAATCTGTCATCCCGAGCATTTTGACAACCGAGTCATCCCGAGCAATTTGTCTCCAGAGCATTTTGACAACCGAGTCATCCCGAGCAATTTGTCTCCAGAGCATTTTGACAACCAAGTCTTCCCAAACAATCTGTCATCCGGAGCATTTTGACAACCGAGTCATCCCAAGCAATTTGTTATCCTGAGCATTTTGACAACTGAGTCATCCCTAGCAATTCGTCATCCCGAGCATTTTGACAACCGAGTCATCCCCAGCAAATTGTCTCCAGAGCATTTTGACAACCAAGTCTTCCCAAGCAATCTGTCATCCCAAACATTTTGACAATTGAGTCATCTCGAGCAATCTGTCATCCGGAGAATTTTGACAACTGAGTCATCCCAATCAATCTGTCATCCTGAGCATTTTGATAACTGAGTCATCCCGAGGAATCTGTCATTCTGAGCATTTTGACAACCGAGTCATCCCGAGCAATCAGTCATCCCGAGAATTTTGACAACCGAGTCATCCCAAGCATCCCGAGCAATCTCTCATCCCGAGCATTTTGACAACTGAGTCATCCCAATCAATCTGTCAACCTAAGCATTTTGACAACTGAGTCATCCCGAGCAATCTGTCATCCTGAGCATTTTGACAACCGAGTCATCCCGAGCAATCTGTCATCCCAAGAATTTTGACAACAGAGTCATCCCGAGCAATCTGTCATCCCGAGCATTTTGACAAGAACAAATAAAATTTGCATATGTCATGATCGACCTCACAATTTGTCAAATCACAAAATCGTGATCATCAATTGATTCTCCGTTGTCAGTTGTATAAATGTTCTAAATTTCAACTTATATTGAGTTGATCCGGTGTCGCAGAATAGATCTTCCCCCTATTTTTCTTCCCCCCGGAAGATTTATTCTAGTGCGCTCTAGAATAGATCTTCCCCCCGGAAGATTTATTCTGGTGCGCTCTAAAATAGATCTTCCCCCCCGGAAGATTTATTCTGATTTACGCCAGAATAGATCTTCCCCCCTCAGAATAGTTATTCCCCCCGGAAGATCTATTCTGGTTCAAACACCAGAATAAATCTTCCCCCCTCAAAAATTTGCATAAATTTCAAAAATGATACGCGAGAATTTGTTAGGGCAAATTTTAAAAACATAATTTTTAACACAGAAAGTTAAAATGTTACATTTAGAAAAAAAATAGTTTGTTTTTTGTATTTTTATATAAATTAACTTTAGCTTTAGTTGTTGTTAATTCAAAAAACAGTTGAGTATTGACATTAATAATTAAGTATTATTTAGTTGGTTTTCGGAGATAAAAAATACGTTTGCATTAGTTCGTTTGTTTGAGTATGTAAAAAAATATGCCATAATTAAATAAACTGAATATTTTTTTAAGAAAATTAATATTGTGAAAAGGCTTTTTTTAAGTTTATAAATTTTTAAGACAAAGTATAATAAAAAAAGACATGAAAAAATGACATCGGTTTAATTTCTTTTCGATCAGTATTTGATTCATTATTTACCTTTCAGTTTTTGCTTCTTATAAAACAAAATATATAGACAAAAATTGAAATAAGAAGAAATAAAAATTAGATTATTATGAGTATTCATAGGTTTTTAGTTTTTTTTTAATTTAAAAGTCAATACGAAAACAAAAAAAATCCTCTTCATGTTCAGCAGTTAATTCAACATTAAACAGGTTTAAAATTGTTATTTTTTTGATTGTTTAGGTTGATTTTTAGGTTTTGCTTAGGCTTAGGAAAAAAGTTTTTTTGTCTTCAATCAGGAAGTGATATTTTCCTAAGATATGCAGAATGTATTTTTTCTGGCGCTGTCAAACTTTCCTACATTGTACGAGTTCTAACTTTTTTCATAATATGTTGCTTAATATTTTAAACGGTTAATATTTTGAATTTAAGTTTTCTGCTTAGGTTTGCTTAGGGTTCACATTTTAGCTTTATAGGATCGAAATCCTAATTTTAAGTAAAACATTCAAAAGGTGTTAATTTAAAAACAGCAAGTTTTTTAAAAATATTTCGGACATCTCAAATGTTTGATTAGAATAAAATTTATTTTTTTGTGTTTATTACCAATTCTTTGATCTGAAACCTCGAGTATTTTTTATGAATTTTTTTATTAAAAAAAAAACGAAATGACGCAAAAAAAAGGATGTTGTTTTTAATATTCAAATATTTGTTACATGATTTATAACAAGGGGGAAGATTTATTCTAGAGTGAACACCAGAATAAATCTTCCCCTCTCTGTTAAGAATTTTATGCAAATTTTTGCTGTATGCTTTAACACAGGGGGGAATGAATATTCTGAGGGGGGAAGATCTGTTCTGGCGTGAACCAGAATAAATCTTCCGGGGGGGGGATCTGTAATGGGGGAAGATCTATTCTACGACACCGGCCGAGTTTTATTCGTTTTAAATAAAATTTGCATATACAACATGGTCGATCGCACAATTTGTCAAATCAAAAAATCGTGATTATTAATCAATTCTCCGTTGTCAGTTGTATCTATGTTCCAAATTTCAAGTCTTTTAAATTTTATTCGGCTGAGTTATAATTTTTTAAAATAAAATTTGCATATACGTCATCATCGATCACACAATTTGTCAGATCACATAATCATGATTTTATTCGATTCTTAGTTGTCGGTTGTATTTATGTTTCGAATTTCAAGCCATATAAATTTTATTCGGCCGAGTTATAATCGTTTTAAATAAAATTTGCAAACGTTATGATCGACGAACAAATTGTCAGATCACTAATTTGTAACTATCAGTCGATTCTCCGTTGTCAGTTGTATATATGTTCCAAATTTTGACTTATATAAAGGTGATTCGGCCGAGTTATTCAAAATAAAAAAAAGCGTTAGAAAGTTACTTACTTACTTACTTACTTACTTACTCATTTACTTACTCATCTGAAGACAATATCCGGCGGCCCACGGCCGCCATATTGGTAACGGCCCAGAAGAGCCTAGGGACGTTAGAGCTGGGCACTAAAGAGCCGGAAAAAAAGGGAATTAAGAGCCAAGCAGCGGAAACGAAAAGGACAAAAGAGCCAAGTGGGAGATAATTATAAAATACACTAAAGAGCCAAGGGTACAAAGAGCCACGCTTAGGAGACTGATTTTTTGAAACTAAAAAGCCACAAAAAAGGGACCTTAGAGCCTTTAAATGCGTTTCGTTTTTTAATTATATTATATAATAGGTTTTGACTTTGAGTTCGCCAGTAGATATTGGCTTTTTTCATTTTACACTTTTGGCTTTAAAACTTCTATTTTTTCGTTTTTTTTAGCTTTGACTTAAGTAAGGGTTTTTGCGATTTTAAACTTTCGGTAGTTTCTCACTTCTTACAAAAGATATTGTCTTTTTTCCATTTTACACACTTTCGGCTTTAAAACTTTCATTTTTTCGGCTCATTTTTTAGCTTTGACTTAGGCAAAGGTTTTTGCAATTTTTAAATTTCGGTAGTTTCTCACTTTTTACAAAAGCTTTTTAGTCTGTCTTGATGATTATTAAACAAAATAATGTTTGTAATTATGGCAAAAAAACGGAAATATTTAATAAATAACAGTTTCTTTTTCTGGCTGCAAGTTTCTTAAGTTACTCACTTTTGTCTCCATGTTGCCTCGGTTTCAAAATTTTCAAGTCTCTTTGTATCAACACCCTAAAATTTTGTTTTTGTGCGTTGATTATTCTAATTTTATAAAATGAACTCCGATTTAATTAAAGAATAATTATAAACATATTTTTTACACATTTAAAAAATCTGTTTATTTTTGTTAATACCTTCATTATAAATATTAATTAAATATTTATTAAATATTTATTATATAAATATTATAGTTTCTAATCTAAAAATCCGAAGCTTTATGTTAGGTGACAGAATGTATTTTATTTAGCAGACAATTTGCAATTTATAGCAAAGTTTTGGATATACAAAATAAATGTTTTGGATGGTCGCAAAATTGTTTTTTTAGAGTTTTGATTTAATAAATTGATGTCTTCTTATGAAATGTTCATTATAATATGTTTTTATCCACCAATAACATTTTTAATTGACCAAACAAAATAAATGTTTTCGACAACCGCAGAATTGTTACTTTTAACATTTTTGTTTAAACAAAATAGAAGTGCTGTTACAAGAAGCCGATTTTAAAATACTGTCGTATGTATCCCTGGTATTACTGAAAAATGTTACCATAAATTTTTGTAATTTTTTAGTCTGTTTCGAATATTAAAAAAAACTTTATCGGCTATTTTGTGTTGTATAAGTCCTTACGAACGCGCCTAATATAATTGTTTTCGCCGAAAACATTTTTTTAAAATTTTTTTTGTTATAGTGATTTGTAAATTAAATAAATATAACTTTAAGTCGAGATAATTTAACTCGAGAAAACGAAATTAAGAAATATAAGTGTCAAACTTCTCCTAATCTCTTCTTTGGTCAAAGTTTAAAATGTTAAATAGCCCATTTTGTCCATCGGTCGTCAAGAAATAACTTGAGGAATATACGAAGACAGAGAGAAAAATTGATTAATTAGAATTAAGTTTGTTAATTCCGAGGCATGAAAAAGAATATTTTATCACAAATAATTACTAACATATTTCAAGGTTAAAACTTTCTAATTTTTTTATAAAACTAGTAACAGTTATTTTACTTTTTGGCTCTTTGGTCCCTCTTACTCTGTCGATTACGCATATAAAGGTTATTTGTGAACATATGCCTTCCTTTCGGGCTCTTAAGACCCCTATTCTGGCTCTTTAGCACCCAGCTCTAAGGTCCCGCCATTTCTTTCCCCTCATCTCTTTGCTTTTCTCCATTGGCTCTGAGGTGACCTTTTTGTGGCTCTTTGGTCCCAAAAAGTGCGGCTCTTAGGTCCCTTTTTTCCAGCTCTTTAGTACCCGTGGCTCTTCCGTCTCCGAATCGCCGGAATTACGCAACTTTCTTAGGAGGCATTTTTTTTATTTAGGTCGTTGTTAGCGATTTATTGATCAAAATAAAAAAAAATTAAGAAATAGACAAATAAAAACTCCCACCCGCAAAATAACAGCCTTTTGGCGACAATAAGGATTGTACAGAGCAGACAACGAACAGCCCCTTATAGAAACTGCACAAAAAAAGCAAAAGAAGGTGCTCACTGCTCGGTTTTAATTGGTGGCGGAAACCGAACCAATTCCCAGCGCCATCTACTTTAACCGCGTGGAAAACGGCGAAAACAACAAAGTACTTTTTTAATTCTTGCATTACTGATGACAAAATTAATTCAAAGTTTAAAAAAAATATTATAGCATCGGTGGCGCGGGAACGCCACGCCGCGGTTTAGCCCCACACCGACACCACTGTGCACACTATAATTAGAGAACGTTGGGAAACTTTTTTTGTAATTTATGTTCATCTTCTTATATTTATTATTATCATTCTAACGCTCATTATCTTAAAATTAATATTCTTCAATCGTTTACGCGGCGATTTAACCCTGCGATACCGCACCAACTATAATCAGAGAATATGAATAAAAATTGTAATTTATTTTCATCA
>JASAMX010011518.1:22500-26185 GCA_030248175.1 Microlaimidae sp. YZB2_3 | reverse complement strand
ATAATTATGTCAAAACCTTAAAAAAAAAACAAGTTTTAATAATTTGTATTTTTTGTTCAATTTTTATTTTTGGCTTAAAAAACGTCAAAACAAAGTCTTAAACGAGCAAAAAAATTCTTTTTAAATAAGGTTAGTACGATGGTATTTAAAAAACAAAAAACTGCGGGTTCTTTTCACCTAGAATTTTAAGGTGGCTGAAATTAACGGAATCTCTTAAAATGCGCAGTTAGTTAAACGCATTGCAAAGCGATTTTGAAGAAAATATCAAAACATGAAAATTAACAACTTTGAGCCTTAAATAGATGATATTTGAAGGTTATATAGTGTTTCGTTCTAAATTTGATGCAGTTTAAACACAAAGCAAAAATTAAGAAAATCACAGAAAATTCACTTTTTGTATGAAAATGTTGATAATGCAGAATAACAAAAATAAAAAACTTTTGCAAAAACACTTTATTCAACATTAATCCAGTTACTTTTGTGTCAGTTCTTTTGTGTTTTAAAAATAAGTCAATTTTCTAACACCCTAAATTGGTGGCTGAAATTAAGGCGTGGCCGAAATTAAGTCAGTACCCTAATTACGGTAGAATTTGGTCGGTTTCGGCGGACGGTGTCGGTGTACTTTCCAGTTTGCCGTATTTAATTATGACTGTGGCTGATTTTGCCGCAATTACGACGTGCAGCTCGATGTTAAACTTCACTTTCGTCGGCTTCTCTGTCCTCCGTCATTCATAGGTGAAAGGGGGGGCAGTGTGGGGTCCACCCCCCTAGTCTCGAAGTTTTGCCCCCCCCCCTTTAGACATTTAAATTGAGGGCCCCCCCCCCTCCCCCCAAATTTTCAAATTCTTCACTCCTGACCACCTTCTAGATTTTGAAATCTGACCTCCCCCCTCCCCCTCTCAAGAAAATTTTAAGTACTTTTTTTATACTAAATTTTTCTTGCAAAAAACGTCAATTTTTAACACAAATTCATGTTTTTACACCCTTTTTATACCTAAATATTGCTTTTTATTCAATAAAATGTAGTATTATCTTATAAAAAAACTATTATTAAACAACCTTTAATGGTTTAAAAGTATTTTGCTTCGGAAATTGGATCCCACCTGACCCCCCTCTAGGTTTCAAAATCTTCCACGCTGGGTCGACCCCCCCCTGCAGGAAAGCTAGGGGGAGTTCGACCCCCCCCCCAAGACCCCCGCCTAGATTTTGAAATGACATTTACCCAGGGTGAACACCCCCGTCTGTCTTTTTGACCGTGTTCATCGATGAGCTCGATGTTAAACTTCACTTTCGTCGGCTTCTGTGTTCTCCTTGTCATTATACATTGAGCAGCGAGACGCGATACACACTCCGCACTTGAGACGCGCTAAGAATCGGAAAGGGTTAAAACGGCACAGTTTCATCGCGAAAACAGTCTCCGACCCATTTTTCCAAGAATACAGTAACGTTAGGGAAAATTGTTTTCACTAGCTGGTTATAAGTTACTTGGCTGACGCCGTTCTGCGCGTAAACCTGGTTCAAATGAATATTAAGCCGGGTTGAGCGCGGAAATTGAGGTAGCAAGTAGTTAAGGAGATTCTGAAATTAAAAAAAAACACGAATGATGTATAATTTCTGTTCAAATACTGAAAAGCAGAAAAAATAACATAAAGTACTTTTCATATTAACCAAATTTTAAAAATCACAAAGATCTCAATATTTTGCCAACAGCAGATATTACATAATTCAAGCATTTAAAAAATAATAAAATGCTAAACAACCACTGCTATCGTTTAAAGTACGTTACATCCGTGCTACACATTTAAAACCCAGCCTAGACATATAACCAAAAAAACCCTGCGGCCCACGCGCGAGTGGCACAACAAATCAAACAATTTAAAGGATGTGGAGTTACAGACGCTTTAACCATTTTCTGCTTTTAAAAATATAAGATAATTTTTAAAAAAATCAATAATTTTACGTGTGAAGAAATTTCTTTGAGATAAAGTTCTTCGAGCTTGGGACAAGCTGTGGACAACAACAAAAGGCTATCAGTTGATAATATGCTTGTTCGAAGATCCAAGTGTTTTATATGTGAACCTGTAAAATAAAATAAATAAAGATTTTAATATTTTAAAAACTACAACTATTTTTGCCAAGTTGTGGGGTTTTTTCTAGTCTAATTTCATTAACATTAAAATCAATTAAAAAATGTATTGCAAAAAACAAGAATATGTATCTCTCACAACGTCATTTTTAAAAAAAATTAATTAATTTTTGACTACAAACAAAAACTTTCGTTGGTTTTTAGATTAGTTAAAACTTTTGTGCCAGATTTTTACTGATATATTTACTGAAAATCTTATTTTCGCGCGATATTTACCGGTTAAATAATATATAAATAGACATATATTTTGCTAATTAAAAGGCAGAATTTAGTCAGTTATAGGTAACATTGTTGTAGCTGCGACTCTCGTCTTTTTGTATACGCCAAAAATCGCTCAGAATTGTTTTTTGTCCACTAAATCGACTAATCTAGGGATGGGCAGTTCCCGGTTCGGGTTCCGGATGTTCCGGGTAAAATTTGAAATTCTGGTTCCGGTTTTCCTGTTCCGGATTTTTTGAAAATCTCAATTCCGGTTCTGGTTCCGGTTTTCTGGGGGTTCCGCAGTTCCGACCATCGCTACTAATCAGCGTAATGGTGGCAGAAACCGTGTCTCGACACTGGTCCAACTTTTCTTCGGGCGGTAAAATCGGGATTGCGTTCACATTCTTACAACTTTCACGCACTCGTTATTTTCGGCGCGCGAGGACGAACGGCGTAAAAAATTAAAATGGTTTACACCGTTAAATCGTCGCGTGTATTTAATATACGGTAGTAGGCGACAAATAAACCAGGCCTACTTTTGCAGCTACGAGTATTTTTTACCTCTTAAAATGAGTTTTAGTATACGCCGATATAAGTTTTTTACAAATTGACATTGACCTTGTTTAGTACACATCTTTTCTGTACAAACTATTTTAAAAAAAAACAACTAAAAACACCTGAAGCAGCCAATTTGAAAATAAGAAGGGACGCGTCAATACCACCATGTGGAAAAAGCACCAATTTTTCAAGAGAAGTGAATACAGCTAGCAGTGAAATAGTCATTCTGTCAATTTTTTTAAAGGGTTTGAACCAATCGCTAAATATGAGTTGCCTGCAAAAATTTAAACACATTTAAATTAAAATATTTTCGACATAAGGCAACTGGCTTAAATTCGGTGAGCCTTAATTTGGGCCACCGGCTGTTATTTTGATATGCTTATTTTGATATTTTGATATATTATGAAATGAACTACGTATGGCTAAATAAATACGATCTATTCAACCATATCGTTGTTACTCTGACAAAATGAGTCAGAAACGTCGTAAAATGCTCGTAACTGTGACTCTTTTTATATCCTAACACACCAATAATCTAAACAAAATAAGTCAGAGTAACGTTGATTTTATACTGATTGTGACTCTTTGTGTCAGAGTAAAGAAGAATGCAGTTCATCGCAATTTTATGCATATTAAAAATAAAAACTGGTGGCCGAAATAAAGGCCTGATTGACTTTAAGTCATTAATTACCCTACCTAGCTATTTTTTAATAAAAATACATTTTAGAGACTAATTATTTCTGGTAATAAATACGTGACTAATAATAAATTAATATTTCT